>JALLBJ010000717.1:0-13785 GCA_036940105.1 Skeletonema potamos | reverse complement strand
CAGCGGGTGCACCCATTGACGTAGACATATTAGAAATTAAATTAACGGCTTAACTAGCCAACTACGCTACAGATACCTACCTATGGTACCCAGAGTAATCACGCCGACAACCGACAACCGACAAAAAATCGTCACCATCAATACATCCGCAACCATAACCATGCCTTCCCCGATGATGGCTGCGGTAACGCACTCAGCGGCGTTCTGCATTGGAGCTGCCGCTGTGATCCTGTTGAGTAACCATTCTCCTCCTTCTTCGATGTCTACGGCATCAAAAAAGTCAACCACTGATGACTCAGCTGAGTTAACAAGGATTTTTCCAACATCAAGTTCGGAAGCTTTCAATAACATGCTTCCAACTTTACCTATACGGATCTTTCAACCTAATGATAATCTTTTGATTGCGTTTGATACACGCAATAAAAATCCTGCATTTGTCATGGAGAGGATTCAAAAGCAACGAGGAGTTGCAGCAGCGGAGGAAACACCCTCACGAAAGAATAAACGGTTCTTTGAAGAAAAGACAATACCCGCCCATCACCGCTCTCGAAATCATCATTATCGGAACTCGGGTTATGATAGAGGCCACCTTGCTCCGGTGGCAGATTTTATTACGGATAGCGAAGTACATGATAGTTTTTCATTGTCCAATATCTCGCCACAGCTGCCAAGATTTAATAGAACGATGTGGCTGAGAGTAGAAGAATTTGTTCGAAGCGTAGCTGAACATGAAGAGGAGGGTAAACATGATTCGTCTGAATTAGAAACTTATGTGCTAACTGGTCCACTTTGGCTCCCTGCATCGAATTTGGGAAAGGACAAATTTCGATTCTCCTATGAAGCAATTGGACATCCTCCATCTCTGATTCATGTACCAACCCACTTCTTCAAGGTGATAGTAGTTGTTTCACCAACTGCTGATAACAGTGGATCTCGATTTCAGCTGAAAAAATTTGCTGCATTTGTTATTCCACATTCAGAATCTGATGAAAAGAGTTCAAGACTTCGATTGGTTGATTGCATCGTTAGATTGTCTGATTTAGAGGCGGTTGTCGGGCTAGAACTTTTTCCCAATCTGCTTGGTTCGCATGCAGATGGTAGTGATGATGAAATACCACTTTACAAAGAGCTTGCAGATGCGCTGACAGATGACGTTAGAGTGCATGCGAAGAACAATCAACTGCTACTAGAGGACGGTAGTAATACAGAACATGTTGGGAATGGTACACTTGGTATACTACCTCAAAGTGGTGTAGGACTCGGCAAACGACGGCAGAAGAAGATCAAGCAATTACTGCGGGGTAACTCTCCCCTCTTTCAGCACTTGTGCAAATCGAACAATGATTGCTTCAAGTATTTATGAATGTGGCATGCATAAATGATAGATTCACGAAAAGTGGGACTTATTTGCGTCTATTGAACCTGCTTAATAGATGCTTATTATCCATAAAAGTTTGTAACATGTAATATAAAGTTATTGCATTGTTGATGTTTCGCTTCCAAAGCGCCCATACAACTTCATCTGAAAAAGGAGCTACTTTACGTAGCAACAAAGAAATGAAACTGGATTACGCTCCCGCCACAGTTGAAGATTCCGCATCCGTCTGAACTGTAGCGATTGCTGAATCTTCTTCCACATTTTCTTTTTCAACATCAGTCAATTCCTCGTCTTCTTCCTCTCCTTCTTTAGGCTTGTAGTCCTTATCGCGGCAAAAGAAGAGTGTCGCAAGTAGGAGAAGGATGAGTAGCAGAGGAATGCCTACGGACATACCTATGATCGATCCAGGAGTCCTTCCATTTTCTACATCTGTTGCGGGGTTTGTAGGTTTTGCTGGGAGTTCTTGCTCAATTTCTTCGCCATCGATATCTTCGGTTGGAGGCTTAGGCATCTCGCCAGGAGACGGGTTTTCCCAACCTTCAAACCCAAGCGTTTCAATAGCAGTTTTGCAAACATCGTTCAAAAATTTAGTTTGTTCCTCGGAAACTGGCTCTCCATCGGCTCCTTCGACAAATAATTTGGCTCGGTCTGCCTGGCAGCAGTTATTTGCTCCACCCATTGCCTCACACTGACAGGAGAGTGTGATCCAAGCGAACTTGAGTGGCGATGACAAATCATCGAAGGAGGTAATGTCATTATCCGCAAGATACCCAAAAGCAAGCAAGTTCAAGAACTCAACATATCCACTCTTGTTGATCACGTCGTCAACAGCAGTGCTATCCATGATCGCATAGCACCTATCTTTTTCATCTTGTGTGAGCGACGATAACATACGTTTGGAAGAGATAGTGGGGATATCTTCGCTGATTGATTGCAGCTTGCGGCTGGAAGAGATGGCAGGGAGGTCTTCTCTGCTAGCGGCGTTGGAGGCGCGAAGGTTTTTGGCATCGGCTCCACCGAAGAAGGCGAGAGCAAGGAGGAAGGAAAGGAAGTTCATCGTAGCGCCTGTCTTGTTTGAAGTGTGTTATTCTTGCTTCTGAGTTTATCTACTTTCACTATTATCTACTACACATCATAATATTTTTATTGACGGCGGTTTTGGGTTTTGGGCGAGCGAGGGTAAGGAGTCCGGTGCTTTCTCGTAGCACCGAAACCTGTGCCATTTTGGATTCCCTCCACTCTCATAATACATCGCTGAGTTCAAGAAGTACTTAACTCTATGATGTAGAGGAAGCACAACTTCTAACTTCTTTCATTGAATGCAGTACTGCCTTGCCTATTTGACTATGTATTGCATGAGTGCAAGGATACATTCTCGAATTGTGTTGTTCGTGGTGCTTTGCACCGGCGTTTTTTCGCTACCGACTGCACAAGAGAATCACAGTTATGACAGTAACATCGACAGAGACAAAAACGATGATAGGAGAGGACTTCAGATTGATTGGGCAACTCAGAAGTGGTCACCAAGTCCAAAACCTGCAGATAGGGTGGGCTCTTGGGGAATTGTCACACGTTTGCCAACATCAGTGATCACCCCTTCCCCAACAAAGCGTCCATCTACACGCCCAACACCGATGCCTACGACAAGTCCTTCGAGGCATCCTTCCTTTTCACCGTCGGTGCAACCATCGGGCCAGCCAACAACCTCGCCAAGTGCTCAGCCGTCAGAAAAGCCGACGACAACTCCCTCTTTGATGCCATCTAACCAACCGACGAGCAATCCAAGTGCATCTTCCTCTTATACACCGTCTGCATCACCGTCAAGTCAGCCGACAAATGATCCAAGCGTGTATCCTGCAGCATCTCGGGTATCAATAGAAGCAGGAACGGGAAGTAATAATGGTGTTACAATAGAAGCAGGAACTGGAAGTAACAATGGTGTTAAGTTTACACTAGTAGGCTCAGTAGTTGTTATCCTAATCGGTGCGTTGATTGTAAAACGAGGCTGTATACTGGGGAAGGATAAAGCCGAAAATGAAGAGGAAGGGGGGAAAGAAGAGGAAGAAGACGGGTTGCCGAATAGGTTTGACATAGAGGAAGGTCGTGACAATCGTGGAGGGAAGGATAAAGCCGAAAATGAAGAGAAAGGGGGGGGAGAAGAGGAAGAAGATGGGTTGCAGAATAGAACTGACATGGAGGAAGGACGATACAACATCACTTATCCTTTACCACCTTCGACTGTAGTTGATACTCGCATATACAAAACGAAGGAGCGTTCAGGACTTCCTATTCACAACTTGGTATCTCGTGAACAATCAAACATCATGTTCCCTATACACTATGGATAGAGTCAGTATCGTTTACAAAAGCAAACAACATTGGTCCAGGACAACTGCTTTTCTTATTGACTAGGTATCGATAAAATTCATCTTAGTCGCTATATAGGATATGAAGACTACCTTCATCAAGCAACATGGAGGGGGAAAAATTCACAGGTATTCGTCCACAGTACAGAAGATACTCTAGTTCAATTGTTTAAAGATAACTTTCTATAGTTTGAACATGTTCTCTTGAACTTCGTAACACCACATATGATATGTGCATGAGATAAGTATTTCAAGCATACAATATATTACATCATGCAGAAAGAGATTTCCTAGCTTACTCATCTTAGTTCAACAGTCAAGTCATATTGTATTTTATGTAATTTCTCCAGTAGAGGGGAAGGAGAAGGCGACCAATCAAGAAAAGTGGAGAAAGAAAGAAAATTTGAAATTTTTAGCGATGCCGTTGCACTTCCCCAAACTGTAACCTCCAAAATAAAGTCACTCTACACTTGAGGAGAAGTCTTTCTATCTCTCTTATTGCTTGCATGGCACTAGCTAAGTAACTCCCTCAACATCAACAACACGAAGACAAAGGAGTAAGAGGAGTATGCAACTAAGTATCTTCGCGTACATGCTACATTGAATGACTTCAGCAGTTGCTGCGTCCAGCGATGAAGTCGTCCGTAGCTGTGGTGTACGCTGTGCTGGCACAGCTTGTTCAGAGCGTCCCAATGGATTATGACACATATAAAAACGAAAGAAGACTGCAGCAACCATTGATGAACATTCATTCGGCCGCAGTTGCACTAGAGGACAATCTTTCCCCGCCGGCTTCAAGGCCGTCGTTGGCATTATCTGATAAACCCACAACAAACAAAGTTTGCCCGCCGGCATATGATGTGTCAGCAGCGAAGACATACATCGAAGGAAGTGAAGTAGAGGTGGCAGGATATATCTATCGTTGCAATCCTTTTCCATATTGGGCTTACTGCGCATTCTCCGAGTATAAACCTCTATCCCCAGGGGAGTTGTGGATGAGTGCTTGGCAAATTGTTTCATCGTGTAGATCAGAAGATACAATTTCTCCATCGATGTATCCTTCATCTGCTCCAACTGTAATTGCTATCTGTCCACCGGCATATGATGCAACAATCGCTTACTCCTATCTTGAGGGTAGCGAAGTTGAGGTAGAAGGTACTATTTATCGATGCAACTCCTTCCCATATGATATGTACTGTACGCGTCCTGACTATCAACCTCTCTTATCTAAAGAACTACCGTGGCACTTGATTTGGAAAGAAGTGGCAAAATGTGTGACAAAAGTTTCTAATTTGGTTTCAACATGTCCAACACTGTCTACAAACATATACTTTGGCAGCGGTAATAGCAGCGGTCTTGGAGGATCCGATGGAGGCATGGTGCCAACCCAAATGCCATCCTCCTCCTCCTCGAACGTTGGTAGTAGTGGTAGTGGAGCTAAAGCTGGAGATAGCAGCGCTGCGCCATCGGCAAAAGGAACACCAGCAGAAGCAGCAACAACGCAATCGTCATCCATCATCAGTGTGAACTCGTACAGGCCAGGCTCAACGACGGCTGCAAATGTTACTCAGGCGACAATAAAAGGGGAGCTTGAGGTCAGTGGCTTGGTCTTGTCGTCCTCCCTTGACGACATGGCCAAAGCAACTACAGTATTCGAGGATGCCATTGCCGACGTTGTCAACGCCAACTTGGAAGAAGGGACCAAAGCATCCGTCGAGGTCGGCAGTATCAGCAACACCACCGTCAAGTACACGATCGTTATCTCTGGCGTGGATGTGGATGAGACAAGCGCTGATGCAGTGATTGATAAAGTTCAGTCGGTCTTGAATGACAGTTCGACTCTCGCTAGCATCACCGATGCAGTCAAGCAGCCACCTGAGGCTGCTGGTAATGCTGATAGTTCTGAGTCGTCATCATCGTCATCATCATCATCATCATCATCCACCCCATCTACTGCGGCTGCATCCACATTATCCAATGCGAGCGTGACTTCCAATGTTGGCAAAAGCTCCGAGACAACTACCACTGTCGTAGCCACAACGAGTGGCGAGCTGTCAGTGGGCGGATTATGGGAAGCCATGTCCGTGTCTGCATCTTCGGGTGCATCTTCTAATAGCAGCAGCAATGCATTGATGGAGGATATCACTCATGAGTTTGAAGTAGCCATCGCCGAGGAGCTTGGGCTTGATGAGTCGTCAGTCAGTGCCATTCTCAGCGTGGAGGATGGTGTTGTGAAGTTCAATATCACAGTCGAGGCTAAGACGGATTTAGAGGCTTTTGAGAAGTTGTCTGACATTGAGGCTAGCTTGTCTGAGCCTTCCACTTTGGACTCCATCGGTGAAAAAATTGTTCTGTCCAAACCTTTTACGCATTCGAAAGATTTATCTAGTTATAATTTCGTTGGATTGATGGGCGTCCCACCTTATGCCGTTATCATTTTTCTGGTTGTTGGTATAACAGCTTCATTTACGTTTAGCATGATGTTGATACGTGGTATGTGCAAGCGACGTGTTATCGATCAACTCGTTTTGCTGGAAGAAGGAAATTTGAATGATCATGACGAAGTCGAGGTTGGGGTTAAGTCCGATTATGACTTTCGTAATTCAGTTCCAAGTGCTGATGTATTTACTTGGAACCTACCAGGTATTGAGCCTGAATCTATGCCACAGCCCGTTGATAGAACGCTAACTATTCGTTCGTGTCCAGGCTCACTTGGGATTCTTATCGAAAATTCTGCCCGTGGACCAATGATACGAAATGTCAACTCTGATTCCAGAGTACATGGGCAGCTCGTTGAAGGTGATGTCATTACTTCAGTGAATGGCGTGGATGTAACCAGTTGGGACTCACGATACTTGTCGAAATTCTTGAAGGTTAATGCCACTACCGGGAAGACAATTACCGTCATTAGATCTGTGTTACCGAATTCACCGCACTCCGGTTCCAGTACTCAGTCACAACCACATCCGACATTGGAACCTCAGACTTCAACATCTAATCAACCCATGTATAGAACTGTTTCAGCACCACCAGGTACCCTTGGGATTGTATTGATGGGCTGTACTCAAGGACCAAAAATAAAAGAAGTGAAACAAAAATCTAGTATGCAGGGGAAATTATTTGGGGGGGATGTGATAACAGCTGTAAACAAAACAGATGTTTCTAAATGGACATCCGAAGACCTGACTAAGTTTCTGAACATCAACGTAAAAGCAGAGAAGAAATTCACTGTACATCAACATCATACAACTACAACTCAAAACGCATAAAAATTCACTTCCAAATTATGAAAGAAACAAACCAAGTTCATGAAAAAATAATTTACGATTCATCATTAAAAAAATCTACCGGCTCAGGCCGTCATTGCAACTACAAATGACACTACAACTACAACCTCGTATGATTTCGTATGCGTATGCGTCGTGATGAGAGGGCCAACTTTAGCCTTAGGCTGGCCGCCAGCACCACATTGTGGGCCGCCGTAACGTATGTAAAACGCCATTAATATCGTCCTCATCCGGAGCTAGTGAGCAAATACAATTCGTATGGGATAGTATGAGCCGTCATTTCACCTATATTCTCTTTATCTCAAGATTTGCGGGATCCTTAAACCACGAGATCATGCCATAATAATATGCATCCAAAGTAGGTGATTTTTTCGATGAAAATTGAGTTTGCAAATCTCGGCCACATCAGATGTCAAGGGCAATTCATATTATCAATTCCTATTGTAGCTCTACATGATACATGACGGCCAAAAACTGCCAAAAACGTCCAACAACCACCCTCTGAACCATGGCACTTCCGCTATGCTAAGCAACCACCCAAGCACTAGAAGGGATAACTTTGCCGCATCAGGGATGCAGATCATACCCACGTCGATCACATCCGTCCGTTTCCGACGCATGATCTCCACCATACTCCGCCACATGCCCCCTAAAAATAGCAATGCATTACGTTTTGAATTAATATTGCCAACAACAATGAGGATAACTCCATGTTAGGTGTGAATAATCGTTTATCTATAAAGTGGAGTCGTTGTAGTTGACTTGGTTCAACCATAATGGCGTCCGATTTTCCGAACAATGGCATAAAATGATGTCGTGACACGCACATACTGCTTCTCCGCCGACGTCATGAAGGAGAGGGTTTGTAAAGATAATATCCCGTTTAAGAACACCCCTACACCGTCCCTGATGGATTATGATGCACAACCATCGATTATGGAAGAGTATTTTGCGACAGTTTTGCTTACCACTCATACGAAATGTGCGGATCTGCAAATCTTGAAAAAAGGTGAAGAGATAAGTAGATACTTAACGTACAAACGACACGCAGAGCGTCGTGAGAGCATTTCTTCCCTTTCCTTCTTCCTTTGTCCCTATTATTTTTCGTCCCAATTAGTCATCACCAAAAACAAAGATCAAGATCGGCCTCGCTCAGACCTCGCTCCGTCCGCACAATGATGAATATCATCGGGACAGCTAGCTCTACTACGTTGTTGTCCAAATTATCGCAGATCAGCAAACTGCAGGCTTAATCATCTATCATCATTAACTTCTTGCAAGATTTGGATAGATTTTACCTTCTAGTCTGAAGTCACGCAACAACAAAAAAATTTGAGTTGTCCACCACAAAAATAAATTCCAACACATCTAATAAAACATGAGAAATAATATGGCAGAGGGAGACGGCCTCACAATGAACAACCTCCTCTCGGAAGTCCAAGGGGCACTCGACAAATTCAAACTTGAGGACGAGGGTGGTGGACCAGGCGACTACTACTCCCCCTACGCTAACCTTGAAAAAGCGGCTGTCCTCCAAGAGGCACGTTGCTTCCATGACCCGACGGCGGTTCGTGAAAGCCCTCGCAAGTGCTGCACGGTGATCGCCCAGCTCCTCCATCTGACGAACACGGGCCAGTATATGAACAGCGCCGAGGCGACCGAGGTGTTTTTCGGCGTGACGAAATTATTCATGAGCGATGATGCGAGTTTGCGTAGGATGGTGTATTTGTTTATTAAGGAGGTGGCTGAGACTTGCAACCCCGACGACGTTATCATTGTAACGTCGTCACTTACCAAGGATATGACGTGTGATGTCGATTTGTACAGGGCCAATGCGCTCCGTGTGTTGGCTCGTATTGTCGACGCGGCCATGTTGGGTGCCATTGAGCGATATGTGAAGCAGGCTGTGGTGGATAGTTCGGGGCAGGTTAGCAGTGCGGCATTGGTTAGTGCCACTCATTTGTTTGAGAAGAATGAGGAGAGCGCGGCGATTGTGAAGCGGTGGATCAGTGAGACGACGGAGGCGACGAGTAGTCCCAATGAAATGGTTCAGGTGAGGCGAGATCTCTTTATTTAATTCCGCCCCCACCCACCCCCCAAAGAGGGGGAGGGGCTGTTTGTTTTTGTCCTGCTTTTTTTTCTCATTTATTATTATCCCCCATTGTTATATTTTCATCACCCTCTTTTTCAGTTTCATGCAATGCAACTCCTCTATCAAATCAAGAAACATGATCGCCTCGGAATGCAAAAGCTTGTGACACAGTTTAGCCAACGCAACACCCTCCGCTCCCCCCTCGCCCTTGTCCTTCTCGTCCGTTACACCGCCAAACTTCTCACCGATGAAGTTGCCGAGGGACGTCAATCAGGGTCATTCCAAAATGGAACAAACTTCAGCCGTGCTGGATATGCCTTCCTCGAAGCATCTCTTCGCCACAAGTCGGAAATGGTCGTGTATGAGGCTGCCAAGTCCATCTGTGCCCTCCCCAACATTGAACCACAGGAGGTGTCGCCCGCCGTCAATGTGTTGCAGCTATTTTTATCCAGTCCCAAACCCGCTGTGAGGTTTGCGGCAATTAAGACTGTAAGTCAGGTTGCGGTTAACCACCCTCGTATGGTCTCCAAGTGCAATGAAGATTTGGAGGCTCTCATTGCTGATGCGAACAGGAGCATTGCAACTTTGGCAATTACCACCCTGCTCAAGACGGGAAGTGAGAACAGCGTCGATCGATTGCTCAAGCAGATTTCAGTCTTTTTGTCAGAGATCCCGGACGAATACAAAGTTACCATTGTCAAATCAATCCAACGTCTTTGTTTGACGTATCCAGCCAAGCATCGTGTGCTTGTCGGATTCCTTTCGAATTTCTTGCGTGAAGAGGGTGGATTCGAGTTCAAACGCTCCATTGTGAATTCTATTGTTTCCCTAATGAAACAGGTTCCTGAAACAACTGAGGGGAGTTTGCTACACTTGTGCGAATTTATTGAGGATTGCGAGTTCACCATGTTATCGACACAAATTTTGCATCTGTTGGGTGAGTTGGGACCCAGCACTTCCGCCCCGGCGAGGTACATCCGTTTCATCTACAATCGTGTCATTCTTGAAAATTCGGCTGTCCGTGCTGCGGCGGTTGGAGCGTTGTCAAAGTTTGCTGCTCGCTGTCCTAGTTTGAGGTCTTCGATACTGACACTCTTGAAACGCAGTCTTGATGACGAGGATGATGAAACTCGTGATAGGGCATCGGTGGCCGTGTCTGTGTTGAAAGGAGCTATGGAGGAATTTCCATACCTTGCGCCCGCGGAGGATGCTGATCCCAGTGAAGAACCAGTGCCGGATGAACCGCAGGCAGGAGATCCAGCAGCGTTTGTACTATTGCAGGGACTTCCCATGAGCTTTGACAGACTGGATCGTTCTCTCCGTGCTTACATCAAAGCACCCGCGGCCATGGACTGCCCCGAACAACTCACATTGAGCACCCTTCCAATCGTTGAAGAGTATCAAGAACCTGAATCTGCTGTTGATGAGGTCGATGACATTGGCGCAGATGCATCTCTCGCCGCAGCTGTTTCAGGAAAGGAGAAGGACAAGAAGGAAGTAGTCGATCCAGCCGCTGCTGTCTACGCTATTCCAGAATTGGCTGCATTGGGTCGTGTCTTCAGATCATCTCCTCCTACGGCGTTGTCGGAAGAGGAAGCCGAATATGTTGTCAAGTGCGTCAAGCATATCTTGCCAGAACACATTATTTTACAATTCCCTATCCAAAACACCTTAGAAGATCAACGCCTTGTCAATTGTACTGTAACGGTTGAAGGAGATAGCGAGTGCTTCGAGGTTGCTGGAGAAGTTGCCGCAGAGAGCATTAAATATGGAGAAACTGTGAACGCCTTCACTGTCATAAGCCGTATCCCCGATGCTCCTTTAGCTCCCTGCAATTTTGAATGTGTTCTTAACTTCGGTGTGGTCCAAGTTGATCCCAAGTCAGGCGAGGACGAAAGTGATCCTTTCGAAGAAGAATATCCTCTCGAGGAATTGGAAATTGCAACATCTGACTTTATGGCTAAGGTTTCGGTGCCCGATTTCCGCTCTTCCTGGGAGATGGTTGGAAATGCTAATGAAGTTCTTGAGAAATTCGCTTTGCAGTTCAAGAAGCAGGAGGATGCCGTGGCAGCTGTTATTGACTTCCTTGGAATGCAACCATGTGATGGAACTGGACATATCAAACCAGGAGAAGGAGGGAAGAAGCCGCATATGCTCCATCTCAGCGGAGTTTTTGTAGGTGGGACAAACGTGTTGGCGAGAGCACAGGTGGCTGCACAAGGAGATGCATCTGGGGTCCTATTAAAGATCGCAGTCCGCAGTGATGATCCCGAAGTCTCGAGAATGGTCGCTGACTGTATTAGGTAAAGATTTCTGTTCGATTCAGACTATTATTTTTGAATCTGCTCTATGAAATAAATAGCAGAGAGCTCGATAGCGTTCCCTCTAGTTTGCTTATGAACTGCGGAGTTATAATAATTATTAAAGTTGCACCTGATAAAAAACGACTAACTCAGTTTGCACCCTCGAAATTAGTCTGCCTTTGACCACAAGTAGCTCTCTGGGTCGTTGAATGACGACTGCTCCGTCAACGAAGGGACAAATGCATACCTGGCACGGCGGGTGTCCAGGTGGTTGTCTTCGTCCCCGACAGCTAAAATGGCGTTGCACACTGTAGACAATTCTTGGCGAGAATTGCACCCAATGAAGACCTCCCACCACGGACAAGGGACTAGTGGAAGCTCTACATCTTGAATCGAACAAGACATCAAAATGGCAGCACATGCAATAATCTCAGGTTCATATCTAACACATAAATCGATTCTACACGAATCGTTACAATAATCCCATGCCTTCTGAGCAACTTCCTTTTCTTTAATTTCCAACACTCTTACAAAATATAGAATGAATTTGTGAGCATGGCTATCAGGTATCCAGTACAAAGTGAATCCGAGCGTTTGTAAGATAATATTCTCAATACTGAAGAGGACATCTTTCCACTCTGCATAGACAGGCCCCAACATGGACATTGGTTTGGCACTCCTCACCACATTTTCCTTCTCTTGGTCATTTAGTAAGGCACAGTTATCAGCTTCCGCATCTGCAGCGCCATAATGATATTTGGAAATATCATCCCCAATTCGCAACCGTCTCCTTCGATAAATATGTGCAAATGTTAGTATGATAGAGTGAACAGACCTTGGCTCTTCTTCAACCTTGCCTGCAAGTAATAAGCAGCCCATGGCGACGCTCCATACGCAGTGTTTCCTCAGCGACATTCGGTGAAAGATACGATGGAAGATTGTACAGGACGTTGCATAGGTGGATGCTGGAAGACGCAATAGAGAGGACGCGTCTAGGAGTAGTGATGTTCCGTGGAGACGATGCAAGCGTTCCACAGATGGTTGGATGCCGTCGCGCGAGGAGGGTGTAGATTGTGGTGGCTGTTTTTCTTGGGTAGAGGAACCATCAGAATTATTTGAGTCGAAGAGTATTAGTTCGATGCTTTTGTCCACGACGGTTTTAGTAGCGGATGCCATGCTGCATGCAAATAATGAGTGTTCTTGGTGAGTGTGTCCACCACGTTAAAAACAACTTGAATGTTTTTTTTTTTTTTGCAAAATAAGTAAAACATTCATAGATATTTACGCTGCAGCTCGACCGGACAGTTTCATGCAAGGGACATTGACATCAAGCAAGGGACAGATGTATGTTTTGTATTTAAGACCTATTTACATACTCAGAAGATACTCGTAAACATCAAGCTCAATGACACAACAACAAAAAACGTTCGAATGCCTGTGAACCTCATGTGAAATGTGAACTCTTCGGTCAAAACTTTGGTATGATGAGGGATGGTGTTGGTGGCTTCCCTGCGCTGAGTCTCTTGGGTTGATCTTCTGCTTCCTACAAGCTTGGCGCTCGTCGATAGAGATAGCACCCAGCAGAAATGACAGAACGGCCTTCATGACAGTGACATTTTTGAAGCTGCCTGCAGAATGTTATGACTGTTCGTCAATGGTGCATCGTCAAGTTGTGGGCAGCTGGTAAGGATCAGTATAACAAGCTTCCATTGCCAAGAACAAGAAGGACTTGATGCCTTTTTCATTGATCGAATTCGCTTGCGCTTGCTTTCAGATCTCCAACCCATCATTATGTCTAACGCACAAGAAAAATATTGCTTTCTTGCAAAGGAGACATACGGGGTGCAAGCACATTGCAAATCATTTCAAGGCAGGAAACGACTATCTTTTCTGGTGATGCGTGAATTGCAAATTGATAGCATATACAAAGGCAGAGAGCCCGCAATTGCAGCATTAATTGCAATCGCATAAGAGAACACCGCAAACGGATGCATATTAATTGGCGAATAATCAGTTTACATATACCACACTTATTAGAAGTGATGAGATGAGGGTTATCTCCTCACTTTTCCCTTTCGAGATACACTTATGTACACATATTTTGCTGACAACATCTGTCCCAGTTACTCAGGTTAGGTTTCTATACTCAGAAGAGTCAGTTTTCTAACACTTCCACTCTTTCGAGCCATTAATTTCGTGACACTATGAGCTGACCAGTCTGATGTGTCTTCATCATCTACTGCCACAATATAGTCGCCAGTGAATACTTGTCCCACCAAAGGTGAATCAGCATAAAGGCTGTGAACAATAGGCCCGTCGCTTGAAGTATCAACAACTATGCCTAGCTTTCCAGCAGGCG
>JALLBJ010000716.1:0-13834 GCA_036940105.1 Skeletonema potamos | reverse complement strand
CATCTGCCCTAGAGTCTTAGAACAAAGTTGCTCTTCTGTTTGGTATCCACAAGCAATCCAAGCCTTACGGACTAGCTGTTCTGGAATCTTTTCCCAAGCCTTTACAACCCAAGTTGCCAAAAGTTGGCGAGATGGAGGTTTAGGATTCCCCTTCTCTGTGACGGGAGCATTGAGGACATATTCATCGTAGAAGTCACGGAAGTAGCCCTTGAATACCTTATTGATCACCTTATCAAGAGGCTGAGCTTCGGGAGTCAATCCACCAGGAATAATATCGACACCAAGAAAGTCAAGAGATTGACAGAAATCCTTCACTTCTTTGCAGGAATGCGATTTGAAATCATCCCATAGCAATCCAGCTTTGTTATCACATTGACCTGTTTCCTTATTATAGCCAGCGGCAGGTAATACTATTTTTTTTACGTAAACGTTGGTGAGATCTTTGCTTGAATTTGCGGACTCAGACACAGCAATATAGCACTTGTCACGGCTTGGATACGGATTGCCTTCAGCATCTGGGAGGCGTTCTTTAATTTCGTAGGTGACGCTGTTTTTATTGCCGCATTTCTGTCCTGGCTTAGTTGGCTTGGCTACAATTTAAATGCAAGTGTGTGAGTAGCAATCTCATATCAAGAATGTGTCCTCTATTGAAATTGTCTCACCTTTAAATATAAGAAATGGGATAAGCTTCTGTCCGCCTTTTCCAATGCCAAGCTGGGCAGTAAATCTATCCTTCTCCTTTCCTCCTGTCTTCACAGTACGCCTGCCACTATCTTTCTTCCCCCAGCTATAGTTTCCAACCGACTCGTACCAAACAGGGACATGATCTGTGTTGAAATAGTTGGCGTCATGAACACCTTTGAGCACAATACTCCCGTCTGGTTGTTCTGTTGGCAGCTGCCTATGTTTGACTCGGCCTCTCATGTCCACCATTTTATCCGGCCAGTTCTTAGGAAGCTCTGTCCAACACTTGAAATCTTGCGAAAAGACAAATTGAATCTTCTCACAAACCCATAGTAGAACCATTTTTTCAGCTTAGACATCAAGTCGCCAGATTCAACTCCACCCATGAACAAAGGATCAATCTCCAGAGCTGCGCGAAAGATCATGGTGCGAGTAATTCGCCTCTCGTCCTTGATCCATTTCTCGATAAGTTCATTGAGTTGCATCTCCAGATCTTTTTGCTGCTCTGACGCCTTCCTACCTCGAGATCCAAGTTTGGGGGACTTCTTCTTCATGGCTGCTTGCTTCTCCCTGCCTGTCATACTGAGCAACGCGTTAAGGCGGCCAGCGGTGTACTCTTGGCGAGTGTTACGAATGCGCCGCATGATGGTTTGGTATTGGTTATCACTTGTTAGCAATGATTCATCGAAGCGGATATTTTTGAATGAATAGCGCCGAACTTCAAGAGCAATATCTTGGTTTGAGTCATTCAGTTTGAATAACTGACAGAGAATGGTGCGAACTTTGTTACTCTGCTGAGAGTTATGCTTCGTGCTCCATTCCTTTGAGATTTTGGTGAGTAGGGTCGCCTTGGTAACGCCAGCATAACCAGCAGATTCTTTGAAGACTTTGTCTCTCTGTACTCTTATCATGATCTCTTTGGCTCGCTGCTGGACCGTGCAGTTATAGACAGAACGAATCTCCTATACCCCCGTATATGAAAAGCGAGTGTTGGATTTATTGAAAAAGTATAAATAACAACAACTATTATGCACTCACCTCTTTCATTTTCTGTCGCAGTGTCTCCCCTTTTCGGTCGTATTCAACACGATTCGCGTAACATCCATGCTCATCTTTTTTACACAAAACCTCCTTGGCGGCCTGAAGCTTGTCTCTAAGACTTTTGGCTGCAGCATATTTTCCTCTATCAGCAGTTACTTTGTCAGGATGATATCGAAGTACTTCGGCTTTGTTGGCATTCCACTTCTCCTTAAATCTTTCATTAACTTCGGAGTCACTGGAGGTCTTGCTGCATTTAATAATTTTGTAATGATGGTCGACGTCTTCTAGATCATGGCAGTTTTTGTTGGGCTGCATACAAAGTGGTAAAAGATCGTTGTCCCACGTCGACTTTTCGTTATCATCAGCGGGATCAACCAAATTCTGCGACAAAGCACATCGGCCAGAACGCCAATCAGATGGGCCAAGTGCTGGTCGGGGGGTCGCCGCATCGTCGGCTTCATCTTCGGCATCATCCTCAACACCCATGGCTGCATCTGTGACATCAACACTACTATCATCATCAACATCGCTGATTCTGCTTCCAATGCTGCTGCCTTCCGCTTCTTCTCCCTCTCCGTCGATTTTTCCTCTCCTGTTTGGGTTACTTTGCGTGAAAATCCGGCGTCCAATAATAATGTGTTGTCTTTAGCAGCTTTAATAGTACCAGGCTTTGAGATACTCACAGGCTTCTCTTTCGCCTCTTTTGATTCTTTAGAATGTTTTTTAAGTCCTAACTCCGAAGCGCACTGCTTTGGATCAGGGTCGCCTTTAAGATAATCGCCATAAACATGTGCGGCACGGCGACGGATGACTTTACTTTCCGATGCAAACAAATCATCCCACTCCTTCTTTTTAAGATATTTTAGATCCTCAACACACTTAACACCATCTTCCATCAATGTCGACTCTATGCCTTCATTCCATTCAAGGCCATGCTTAGAGAACCATTCTTTAATCTTTTCAATTGGCGACGGCTTCGACATGGTTGTTTATTGTGGAGAGTTGCGAGTTGACTGTGAAGAGCTGTGAAGGTGAATAGGGGAGGAACTCTGGAACTCGGCAGCAAGCGACGACGTGGCAAAAGCAGTGGAAAAGTGTCCGAATGGCTTCGGACACATTCAGCAAAAATGTTTCGGACACTTTCAAGGACACCTGAAAATAGGTCGGAAAACACCGGACCTCGGACACTTTCTAGGGTATAGACGGTAGTTACACGCGTTCGTTGAAGTGAATCGAGAAGTCCGCCCGCGCCAAGAAAGATAGATAGAGCCAGCCCACGCGAGAGCGAGCGAGGATGATGCACTTCAAACTTCCGACAACACTCCTCCGCTGTCGGTAGTACCACAGAGTTGGATTACGGGCGCCTCGCATGCAATCAAGGATATAATACTACTTTTCTATTATTCGTCGTCATTGACAAAGAAGATAATATTAGCTTTTAATTTTGAAATTGCAAAGCAATTGCAGCAAACATACTTTATGCAAAATGGATTCCAACTGCCGACAAGCGCTTCTGGCACTAACAATATGCCTACTAAGCGTGGGCGATGTCCACGCATTCCATGCACCAGCTCACCGATCACGGGTAGTGACTGCTGCACCTTCTATGACTCAATTATTTAGCACACTCGACAAGGAGGTAGAGTCGACGAACAAACAATCACAACAATCATCAACAACTGTGCCCCTAATCGATGTCTCCTCCGTTCTACACGGGCAACCCGACATTGATCTCAATCTCCTCGATATGTCATCTTACGAAAGTGAACTACTCTCATCATGGGATGAAGACCCATCGCTACAAAAGGGGTTTGACTGGGAGATTGAAAAACTCCGTCGATACTTTGCCGGACTACGTCAGACACCGGATGGGCGGTGGGTGCGCAATCCGACACTGTTTGAGTTCCTCGTGACAAACTCCCCGAGGAATGTCGTTGGGGTGGGCGCAGATGGACAACGTTACGAAAGCCCTCCCAAACCAGTCAACTTTGTCGATGTGGGGGTGTTAATCGTTAAGAATTTGCTCAATGGATTGGGGTTTGGACCAAGTTTGGGCATGGCCGCTGTACCCGATGCAGTGATTCAAAAGTATGAAGGCAGCTTCTTTTCCTTCATCAAGGGGGCATTGGGAGGCGATTTGCAAACTTTGGCGGGTGGGCCTTTGTTCATACTACTTGCCAAGTATTATAAGGATCATGGTCCCATTTTCAATTTGAGTTTTGGACCCAAGAGCTTTTTGGTGATTTCAGATCCTGTCATGGCGAGGCATATTTTGAGGGATAGTACACCGGAACAGTATTGTAAGGGAATGTTGGCGGAGATTTTGGAACCAATCATGGGTGATGGGTTGATCCCTGCGGATCCAAAGATTTGGAAGGTAAGTCAAGTATGCATTTGATGGGAAGGAACGTTTCGCTAAGGTTGCGTCGTTACTTATTTCGTCATTGGAAATTGTTATCTTGTGATAGGTTCGCCGACGAGCTGTCGTGCCTGGCTTCCACAAAAAGTGGCTGAACAATATGATTGATTTGTTTGGAGACTGTGCTGATCGTCTCGTTGACGATCTAGAATCGCGTTCTTCTTCGGATAAACCTGTCATTGATATGGAAGAGCGATTTTGTTCCGTCACACTTGACATCATCGGTAAGGCAGTGTTCAATTATGATTTTGGATCGGTAACAAAGGAATCGCCTATTGTAAAGGCGGTATACAGAGTTCTGCGTGAGGCGGAGCACAGATCATCTTCGTTCATTCCCTACTGGAACTTGCCCTATGCTGAAAAATGGATGGGAGGACAAGTGGAATTTCGCAAAGATATGGGAATGCTAGACGACATATTGGCAAAACTAATCAATCGTGCTGTTGAGACTAGGCAAGAAGCAACTGTTGAGGAGTTGGAAGAGAGAGAAGTAAGCGAGGATCCGAGCCTGCTAAGATTCTTAGTTGATATGAGGGGAGAAGATTTAACGAGTAAAGTGTTGAGAGATGATTTGATGACGATGCTCATAGCAGGTCACGAAACAACAGCGGTGAGTGTGTTGAAATCTTTTCGGCTTCTTGTTGTAAACTGTAAATCAGTGCTGACGGTGTCGTTGCACTATTCTCCTTCTATCCGTAAAACAGGCAATGCTGACCTGGACAATGTTTGGGCTGGTGAGCAGTGATCCAGGCATGATGAAGGAAATTCAAGCTGAAATTCGAACTGTCTTGGGCAACAAAACCCGACCAGATTACGACGATATTGTGGCGATGAAAAAGATGAGGTATGCTTTGATTGAAGCGCTTCGTTTATATCCTGAGCCTCCTGTGCTGATTCGCAGGGCAAGGCAAGAGGACACACTGCCACCAGGTGGTTCAGGTCTTTCTGGCGGTGTCAAAGTATTGCGTGGCACAGACATTTTCATTTCTACATGGAACCTTCACCGTGCTCCAGAGTACTGGGAGAATGCAGAGAAGTATGACCCTACTCGATGGGAACGTCCTTTCAAAAACCCAGGTATTAAGGGTTGGAGTGGATATGATCCAGAGAAACAATCATCTCAGTCACTTTATCCTAACGAGATAACATCAGACTATGCATTCCTTCCTTTCGGTGCCGGGAAGAGAAAATGTATCGGGGATCAGTTCGCTCTGCTCGAGGCTTCCGTTACGCTATCGATGATTATGAATAAATTTGACTTTACATTAGTCGGTAGCCCCGAAGATGTCGGAATGAAGACAGGAGCAACCATTCATACCATGAATGGGCTCAATATGATGGTCAGCCCTCGATCAGAGACTAATCCAATACCAGAGACAAATGAGTGGTGGACAAAACAACATCTGATGAGAGGCTTGAGTTCTACTGGAAGACCGTACGCTTCCAGTGAAGATGCCGCGTGGACAACATCAGCAAGTCAAGCTAATGGTTTCAGACCATAAAAAATAGGAGGTAGTGAGATAATGTTAATTCACGTAATAGGGCTAGAGAGAGAGCTTCTTTATTCTCCATCATCGATGAGGCCGCGGCGCCGGTCGCTAAAAGAAGTTGGTGAGAGATAGATGGGTGTCGTATTCATAAATTAACAGTGCGTGCATATATTGTACAATGTAGTTAGAGGACAGTGGACTCATAGTACCTAGTGGAGTCCGCGGACTGCTGATTGCCGATGGCCCGTGGATTTAGTTGAATGTTATTTGAATAACTTTGAATAAAAGCATATGCGTACCCGAACATGACGAATACGCAACCATAACAGTCACATTACTGGAGATAAGTTATAATTAGACGGCCCAAACACCGCCAACCATGAAGAAAGAAGCTGCAGCCTTCATCGCACGGCTGCCATCAAGGCAGTTGTCTGTGGTGCCAACTGATGCCCTTCGGCGAAGTGGAAAATTCTACCACTTCCTCGACAGTCGTTCGTCGATTCTGGCTTCGTCAGCCCAGAGTGCTGCCACGGTTGGTGATGCTTTGAGCACGCAAGACATTGTCGTGGGAACGATCCTTGCTTTTATTCTTGCATTCACATATTCTTACCTCAATGGGCAATCTTCGAGTACGTCGTTTGTTTCATGGTGGAATCAGATTCCGAAAGAAACGGAAGTGGCTAAAGACTCATTTGAGTTGGCAGAGACACAAAAAGTTGAGAATAGAGTATTTGACGCATACGATTGGAAGGATATTAGTCGGGAAGAAAATTACGTGCTTTACAATACAAGAATCAAGACTTCGTTGCAAAAGTTAAATACAAAAAGGGAAAATTCAAATGTCAACGTGAGCAAGACGGAAAACAAGTTGGTCCTTATTGCATTGCTTGTTTTATTTGTTCCCATATTTTCAGTGGAATTCTTCTTTGCCCTTTCACGACAGTTTCTTTGTGAAGTAGGGGATCCATCGGCTCGGATAGAGTTTGTGCAGCAGTTATGTTCGCCTGTGCGATGACGAAATCATTTCTGAAGAGGACTATGACTCTGCTGTTCTACAATATTCATATCAGCTTTAATAGAAAAGTGTGTGGGTTGGAAATGAAAGGGTGCCGTCTAGTATGTCTTTAGCTCAACAATTTGCAGCGCAAAGTCTCCAACATCAAAGTTCTCATTTAGTTTCCCATCGTACTCGAACTTAGAGTAAGCAAACTGCAATCCCACAACTTCACTGACTTTGAAAGTCGCCCCGGAAATTGTCTTTGCAAAAATGGTCGGTGCCTGACCAGAAAAAGGAATACGAACTGTACCATTCTCCTTTGCATCAAATGATGTAGTCCAACAAATACCATTAAATTCAGTAGAGTCTCTGACAACAAATTTGAATCTCTTTCCATTGCCTCGTCGAAATCGTATCTCTATTCCTTTGCATTCACACAAATCTAACGACAATGATCCACCTTGGAAAGGTGTGCTTCTCACACCAACAAATCCACCATTATTTGCGTCAGTAACTTTTCCAGTCCACATTCCAGTGTTATTATCAATATTTGATGACGAGGCACCGCCCATCACAACGTCGTCCAATGGGGCAAAATTGAAGAAGTTATTGGGATATCCTGCCGCCCAGATTGTTTCGCCTGTTTGTGAAGAGATGTAGATGGTTGAATCTTCGTGATAAGCAATTGAGTAATGATACAACATACAAAACCAAACTCACCTACTCCAATCTTCCTTTTCACTGGACTCTTTGCAAAGGGCAAAGATGGGAGTGTGAAAAATTTAGAGCTTTGGCTAATGAAGCGGAATAGTTCCCATGGCTTCCTCTCATCAGTTGCTGCAAGGCTTGTGTTGCTCTGGTGATGAGAACGCTTTCCTCCTCTGCTGACGATGTTGTTCGAAGGGGCGATCGCTGAGACGTGTCTTGCGCTGATTTGAAGACGATAATATTGTATGTGTCCAACTCTGCTCATATGCTGATACGGCGCGAGAAGTGCATCCGAGTCAAGGAGGCATTGGAGAAGGAGGAGGACCCAAACAACGATACTAGTGCACACAAACATGGATTGGTGTTTGCATAGATGATACTTGACAGAAAATATTGGAGAGGTATCATCTACAATACCATAGATACGAGATAAGAGGAAGAAAAAAAGGGAAAAAAAGAGGAGATTTTTCTTCTGTTGTGATCCTATCCTATCTACAGTCTCCTCTCTAGGTATGGTACTCTCTCCTCTTCTATCTCCCTGTTCTCTCTCTCTGCTGCTCGAAACTTGCTCGAAAGAAGGGAGAACGCGCGGCGAGAACTCACATATCTCGTCTTCTACTCGTCGTTACCACCCCACAAAAGACTCACTAAAGATACTGCACTCTAGAGAGAGAGTTGATGCTGATAGACAATAATGAACGACCTGGCAAGAGAAATAGTGGGTCTATCGACGCCACCAGATAGATTGTCTTTATTTGCACTTGTGGTAAGCGCCAGTGCAAGATTTGATTTTCGGAATGAAAGGCTTGATCCTTCAGATTCAATGATAGTACATGCGCCGATTGAGGACGGAAAGTCAGTATTCCACATAATCAGCTGCGAGCCATACTATGTATTTAAATACAATGCAACTAGCAATCTCGATGGGGCTGCCGCTTGTGTGTATGGGTTCTTGACAAAAAAGAGAGGAGACTACATAAGGCTAGTTGGTTATTCTGAAGATGTTGATCAATTATTGAGGTTAGATCCTCCTATATCAGAATGGAATATAAGTATGGATCGTAGTGGGGATCCAGAAGCGATGATAAAGAGAGTCCAGATGCTAAAGCAAATCCTAAAGTCGCTGCTCGTCATGTAGAGTGCAAATAGATGGTTGATGGGGAACTATAATTTCACAACTATAGCGTTACTTTTCATGTTGAATAACCCTTTGGTGCATCGACTTATTTTTAAGAGCGAATCATTTATTTCTTATACAATAAATATCAGTCATAGGTAGAGTCATGTGTGGGCGTGTAATATTGAAACCAGAAGGACTGCAGCCTCGTCGATTCTTGAATCATGCCCATCACTAACTTTGAATTCTTCTTGTGTACGCGGTGGAAGTTCATAAGTAGTAATCGACGCTGGAATGGGCGGCGGAAATAGTCTTTTCGATGTCTTTACAGTTGGAGCGGTGTAAATTTCAGACAGACTGATGCCAAGTCCGTCTACTTCAATAGAGCTAGCCACTTCATTCTTTCTACCGCGCCTTCCTTCAGGTGTCTTGGATGCTTCACTTGCTTCTACTCTTCTCAAATTCAAGACACTAGATATAGAATCTGATCCATTGTTCACAAGTTCTTGGTTCGCCCAAAGTGCTGTGGGTGTAGATCCTGATGTGGCTTGTGATCGAACGTGGACGAAACCATAGTAATTGAGCTGCCTACGGAATGTTTTGAAGTTCTGCGTATTGAAATACTTTGGAAGAAGCTCCTTGGTGAATTCATCGATGGAGTAGAGAACTAGCAGCCCACGCCTCCACTCTACAACTCCTTTACTTCGTTCTTGAGTGAGCATCGTGTGAAGTCGGCGGACAAATTTAGTCTGACGGGGAGGATCATGAAACTTGGTGAAGTACGTTGAATTTGAACATTTTTCTATTACAATTAGAAATTAGACATGCGGGGAGGTGAGAACTCTGAATGACGGCATATCGATAACACATCATGAGCAAAAGACACTCCTAATACTTACCAAGCTTAGCCTTTTCCTCGTATATGCTGGCCAGTGAACCTGTCGGCGAAACGATATGCAGATCCATCATCGTAAGTCGTCCAGTGATTGGTTTATTGTGGTGTGGGTGGTGGTGTTATTTGATAATAAATGTTCCTCTTCTTTCGCAAACTGCTTCGGCCACCACCTGCATACCCCTGTCGAGTTGTCTTGATTCTCGGTGTCATCTGCTGATAAGTTATTAGCGTGATGCCTTCATGATGCTCATGTTTCAGTGCAGATGTTACGATTTTTTGCTTCTCATAGCAAGAGTATCTTTTGTGTCACCATTGTCACCAAATTGGCGGGAAGAAAAAAGTCGCCTCCACAGCACACAGCACTCGCTCTACATATATCGCAGCTAATATCTACAATACCCAAGCACCTAGCATTGAATAATAGTATTCATGATCTGCGTTATATTGCTCTGTTTGTCGCTTGGCAGTATTACGAGGCGACAACTGGTAGGCTATTCTTCAGCTGCGGTTTCTTACCTTCCGATGATGGAGCGTGTGAGAACGAAGGCATCCGTGTATATTGCCACCACAGTTGATGGCTACATTGCCGACAAGGATGGATCCGTTGGATTTCTAAACCAGTACCAATCATCCGCATCGGCAGCAGATGGTGACATGGGATTTTCAGAGTTTCTCGACTCGATCGATCTGTTGATCATGGGGCGTATAACATTCGATCAAGTCATATCGTTTGGAGAAGATTTGTGGCCATATGGTGATAGACAAGTTTGGGTATGGAGTAGGCATCCATCTTTGGTGAAGATTCCACAAATAAGGTCAAGCAGTTCAGTTGTAGTGTCAGCGGCGCCTCATGAACTTTTGAAAATGGCACAACAACAAGGATATCGGCACGCCTACATCGATGGTGGTACTACTATACAGCAATTTCTAAAGCGAGGTTGTATCGATGAAATAGTTTTGACGAGAGTTCCAGAACTGTTAGGAGAAGGAATTCCTTTGTTCTTGGAGACGCCGCGACTTTCACTGGAACATGTATCGACTAGTTCGTACTCCAATGGCCTTGTTCAAAGTCATTATCGTGTGAAGCATTAGATAGATGGCGATATGATTATGTTGATCCGGTTTATACCATGTGTAATTGCGCGCAAGTGACTATCGTATAATATGAAGTATTGTATTCATACAGGGATTTTACTTTGGTTTAATTGCTCTCGACATCAAGAAACATTTCCTCGCTTTATTGATTTCATTTTTAGTGGTATCTCAGTATGAGTGAGCGCTTCAGACTGAAACCCAAAGTTTAAGGATTTCATCATCTAGCATGTCAACTGTGTCTATCGAAACTCCATTTTCCTTGCAATCTACGATGTGAAAGGGCAAGCCAAAGTCGTCGACCGATGATATAGGGCTTTGACTTGGACTGACTAATGGCAATTCGGACACTGATAACCACTGGTCAATTGAAGTTGATGAAAAGATTGGAGACGGTAATCCAAAGTTCATTGCTGTGTATTGTAGTTGCTCCTTCTGATCATCTTTGGGTGGATTGAGCGGCTTAGCAGAGACGCCTTTGCGAGATTTTTTCGCTATTCTGTAGACATCAACCTTGTCGAACACATTGGCAAAAAAGAGCGGATCCGATGTAATCTCATCCGAAAGTCTCTTGCGTAGTGGAGCCGCTCCATCTCGCAAGGCTTGTGCCGTTTTCTCATGGGCTCTTTTGATGTCGACTTCTTTCCACCTTCCGGTTTCAGAGTCTTTTTCAAGGAACCTTCCAGGTGGGTTGAGTTGCGTTTGGACGTGCTCGACGATGCTTCTTGTGATCTCCATCTTCTCTGTCTTGGTGCTGGTAACGTATTCTCTCTAAAGGCATGGATGAGACAAGAGCAGAGAGTTAGAGATATGCGATCCAGAATGGCCAAGCATCTCAGTCCCGCAAAAGCGTCGACGACGAAGCATTCATTTGGCTGACAAACTACATAGATAATATGCTACTTACCACCCATTGGCTGACCATTTGTCTGAAATTGGTGTTTCCTACATGACGATTGATGCCGACACCGCGGCCGAGCAACACATCTGTGTCCGTAGGATTATCGACGAAGACGTCGCTGTTGACGTTGGGAGACTTGACAACTTCACCGATGCTCATGTTGTTCATTTGCCAAGAACGATGAAGAATGTTTTGTTGTGGACGAAGAATAACTGATTGCATAATCTGCTGATGATTTTATTACATTATGTATGAGAAGATCAATCAGATATGTCGATATCTATCAGATTATGTCGATAACAATGCTTGATCGTTTCCTAGCTAACGGAGTAGCTATTGAGTGGGTGCCGGATGACCAACTCCAACGAAAAAAAGCACAAAAAATTGGTTGGAGGAGCAAGACGTATGGACTAGTTTAGCCAACATGAGGCACTCCGAACAGAAAATTACGCGAATCCGGCACCCCCAAACCTCCGCGTTTCCACAAGTCACAATCTTGATTCCCCATTTCACAAGCGGGCATACTCCGGCGCCTCGAAATCCCCGCGCGATTCCCCCATCAAGTTTCCATAACCAAGTAGATAAAGTAGAAGTAGAGATACTTAGGTACAATAAGTAGGTACAAAGTTATCGTCTATGTAGGAGTAGAGTCTAATAAATACAAAGTTATGTAGGAGTAGAGTCTGCGCTGCGCCAAAAAATCGAGTAGCACGCTACAATTTAACTTACAGGAAAAAGTTATTGTACCATAATAATCAAATGGAAGAGCAAGATCTTAGCTTCCCAATGGTGTGCTGGCGCGCGACCTTCGTTGTCTCCGGCCGTCGCAATAGCCAAAATAAATAATGCCACCCACCATGAAGGCGGTGCCACTTAGCTGCACACTCGACTTTTTTCCAGCACCCAATCAGCGGAACCAATCTCCAACCTAACCCATCCAATGCAACCCAAAAGGTACGAATCCTCCCATTACAACCAATAGAAGAGGTCCGTACCTTTTGGCTCATTGACGTTGACCACCGGAGGAGAGATATAGCCACCACCAAATAACACCGAATATTTTTGACCCTCCGCGACGGAGCATCCATGGTCGACATATGAGGTGATAACGATGACATAACCCCATCTACTAAAGAAGATGTTACTACTCATTGCCATCTATGTTTAGGTGAAGGATATTTGCCGGTAGTGGGGTCGGCGGAGGGATAAATTATGCATATGCACCCACCGGCAGCAGTCGAAAAAAATGCAATTTAAACACCTCCGCCCTTCAGGCATCATGCAACAAAACAACGCATCATATTATCGCTCCAGCTAACAAAAGCAGCTACCAAATGCATTTAAGGGTGGATAGGGTGTTTTGGAGCTTTGGAGAGAAGGAATAACGACACTCAGCCATTGATTCTGTGTGGTTGACGGGGGCAGTGACGTTATGTTGGTGAATTTTGATGTGTGTGTGGGGGGGGTAATACCGTCTCTGAAACATTAAATTATATTGTTACAATCATTTGGAGGAATCTACGTTGTTTTGGGGGCATGGAATAGGGGTGCAATCAACTTGATCGGAGTGGAATAGGCATGTCGGTGAATCGATTAAGGGTGGGGGGAGAATACAAAAAAAAGATAACAGGTGTTGATGTGGGGGCTCTACATACACCGCGAAGCTAAAGCAATAAAAGAAAAATTACAATAGTGAGTTATGACTGAGTTAAAGTTACGTTTCCAATCATTTATCAGTTGAAAAGGACGTCAAGGCACAAAATATTGATTTCAGCACCAAAATGTGAGTATATGTTGTGGTTAGAAGCGCTGTAGGCTGATGATGCTACTTCCAAGCGTCCACTGAATCTACAACTGTCTCTACTACTGTGAGATGCAGTTGGTACGTTCAAAGGTGTTGTAAGGAGGCGTCGTAGGGGTGACTTTCCTAATAGCTGCCTTACCACCATGTTTGTTAGCGTGTGTTAGGATGTGTTGTTTCAAAACTTAGCTACCAACTACACACCCGCCGCGAAGACTAGACGGATACATAAAATATATAAATAAAAATACAAGTATGATCTAGAGAGGGTGTAGAAACTAAGTGCATTAATACCTCGTGAGTGGGGTGGCAGCAAGTTTCTATTTTTTATCTTGTGCGTGTTGATCATACCCAGTATCACAGAATAAGTAAGTAACGACTTCGGCGATTTTTTTGGAGATTTTTTCCAGAACGGCTGGCAGAGATAATAATAAGTATTGTACTCATGCCCCCTCTAAATCTAGGTCTCACTTTTGTCTATGTATGAATCTAAGCTCTAAGGATCGGAGGTGGAGGGTTAATGAAGGACCTCGCCGGTCTTCAATGCCGCTCTGTCAACCTCGTGGAATCGACTTCGACAAAAACTCGTCCGCGTCACCATATTTTTGCACATCCCACAGATATCATAAATACT
This sequence comes from Skeletonema potamos, assembly GCA_036940105.1. Classification (NCBI taxonomy): domain Eukaryota; phylum Bacillariophyta; class Thalassiosirophyceae; order Thalassiosirales; family Thalassiosiraceae; genus Skeletonema; species Skeletonema potamos. The sequence continues at coordinate 55 of JALLBJ010000716.1, read as the reverse complement.
TACTTAAGAAAAATTTTAGAGTTATTAACGGCGGAATTGGTACTTTGAACCTCGA
>JALLBJ010000715.1:0-13724 GCA_036940105.1 Skeletonema potamos | reverse complement strand
AGCATTTGGGATGTTTCAAATATGCGCCTCCTTCGATGTGGACAGTTGTAACGTCAATCAGTGATCCAAATGCACGTTGTTCCTTGAAGTCTGTTGTTACGAGGAGCACAGATGCATCAAAAGTAGACAATGACTGTGAAATGACGAAGTCTCATGGTACAAGTAGCGAACCTCTAACTCTTACGGTGGAAGATGAAGTCATCCTTGATAAGATTACAAGCAAGGAATATGATATTTTGGCACAGTATCTTGCTGCGTAACAACATCAATCATTCCTAACGTATCGTGATATTTGTTTTAAGTTAGTATTCTTACACTTGCACAGCACATAATCAAGAGAAAAGAATAAATACATCGTCATCTAGTATTGTCATCTTTCTCTATATTCAATGAAACACAATTCCTTCAATTAAATAATCATATATTTACATCAATAATTTTCCAATTGCCAACCTCTCATTTACCATTCAAACCTCTATCTGTATAAACTCTTCAAAACCTAACCAAATGTACCACCTCCGCTCTCCCTCCATATCATCATCATCATCTTTCATACCCTGATGTACAACATTCTTCAATAAATCTTTCATTTGAAAATATTCGACACATGTAATAAGTCGCTTCGGCAATAACAGTGTACGTTTTTTTGTAGATTGCTATCCCACCTGTTCTGCCAATTCATACGTCTTTTTTGTTTCACACTTTGGTATAATTTTTTTGTTTGTTTATATATAGTCTCTAATCGCTGATATGCACCCTTTAACAAAATATGATAACAATCTCACAGTGTTTTAGCACATGGGGATGGCTAATATTATATTTTCAAGTTTGGCTGTGATTGGCTATAGAGATAGTTTGATATTTGTGTATATTATGCAATTGTTGTTGCTAGATATGAGAAGTTTGATCCATCATGGAGGTTTTTAGATAAGTCATATATAGCCTTATGAATGAATGGATGTGTTGTCGGTTTTCTGATATGTTGATTTGTTTTTAATATGTCACCGTGACTTATAAGTAGCAAGCTTATTTTGTGCAAAATAACACCTGCAAAAATAAAACTCATCCAACATAATATATAAAATGATTTCATGCAAGGAAGTGTTTTGCTCCGAGCTTCCATCTCCCAGCAATATCTTTCTCTCGCCCCCCACCACCTCTTCGTCATCGTGTAATAATGATCATAATAATGGAACTAGCGACACTTCCGCTGCTAGTATCACAAGTGATGGGTGTTGTTATCAGTTTGCATCAGAACGACATTTATTGACAGTCCAAACATCGTACAAGGATGATGAAGAGCGTTGCTGTGGCGGCAGTGTACCACCCAAGAAGAGAACGCAGAAGACGAAGGAATATAAACTGTTGGCAGAACGCCTACAGCAAACAAAATCCAACATGAAAATTACGGAGATGGAACAATCGTCTACTGCAACAGCAACATCAACAACAGCAACAACTTGCTTAGCACACTCATCGTTACAGCTTAACAGCAACAACAATACTATTTCAATCCAAGCAGTTGCAATCATGAATGAAAGTAGTAATACCAATAATACTGCAAGTGGTGGTGGTGGTGGTGGAATTAGTAGTGGTATTAGTCATGAGAATGATGCAGAAGCGGATGCTGCTGCATCATTAGCAGCAGCAACAACAACAGCGACAACAACAACATTCGAGACTCATCATAGCTTGGTAACACAACAACAACAACAACAACAACAACATGAGGCAGGTTCCAATAGTGCAAAAGAAAAAGTGGGGGTGGTTCAATCATCCAACAATAACAATCACTATAATAATAGTGAAATGGTGAACAATAAGAAGCATACTACTGATAATGGAACGACATCATTAACATCATCCAAATTTGCATTGATGATCAAGTATCGTTTATTCGTTGCAACAGAAAACGAAGAAGGAGAGATGACAACAACAACAACAACAATGACGTCATCGGAAAGAATACATCTTGACTTTCGTCCAATATCAGTTCATGTGACGCAACTTTCTACATCATCATCATCTTCTTCTTCTTCTTCTGGGACCACAACAGCAGCCGCAGCAATGGATAATGATGACTCTTCACTACCAATAATTATTGGTATATTTGTTGCTGGGAATGATAACAAGATGCATTTCTTCGTTACAACGATGCAAGTTTTGATGGATAAATTATTCCAAGACGAAGAGAGAGAGTTGGTGGCAGCAGCAGCAGCAGCAGCAGCAACAACAACAACATCAGTTGCGAGAATATCCAACATTACGTCATGCTTTCACCCATCTTTTTGTTTTGAATCGATTCATCCATCTAATCTAACCTCGACATGTGCATCAAACAATAGTAGCAACTACTTTTCGGAGGAAGGTATTAGTTTGGGTAATAATCCTTTGGTGTTTGCAACGCCCATTATGGCAATCGATACTTGTATCTCGGAAGGATACGACGAGACATCATCATCCTCGTCATCGTCGTCTACTTCGTTGCAAACAACAGTCACAACAAAGGATACAAACGTCAACCGTCTAGCAGTTGCATGTTATGATGGTGTAGTTCGCATTCTGACTTACACAATAGAATATACTTCAGATTCGAATATTATTCGGATAGCAAAGTTACGATACTCGACATTTATTGTGGATGGTCCCGTGGCTACACTTCATTTTGGTACAATTACCAAACACAACTCGGGACAAGAAGGTAATAACGGTGACTTTTCGGATAAGGAAGGAGAGGAAAAGGAGAATTCAAATGATGATAATTTGTTCCTGCTTGCGGGATCTCTTTGTGGGTTGGCATTTCTCTTCTACGAGGTTCCACCACCAACACCAACTGCTTCGATTGATGGTAATAACACTCAAATATCACATTCTTTCTTTGATGGACCGGTCATAATTGTGGATGGGCTTTACGATGCTGACGACAACGAAGGGTTCGAAGACTGTGTCACTTCCGTTCATGCCATGAAGTACCACAACGTCATGGTACTTGCAGTAGGTACGCAAGGGTGTCGTTTGTTATTGTTTCAACAACATGAACTTGATAATACAAGAGCAGAACGCGGCCAAAACAACAACAACAACAACAACATTAACAACAACAACAACAGCAACAACATCTTGACTGCCGAAATTGAGAAAAGGGCTGAAGAAATGTTGCATCTGTTATCTGAAAAAGACAGGCTAACAAAGTCAGCTAATGATATACGCCAGAAGATGTTAGAAATTGAGAATACTGTCCAAGATGAAAATGTGCTACATGACGATGCTATTACACCAAGTGGTGCCGATGATGACAACGATGGGGGTAAATATAATACCGAGACCGAAGAACGAGTCGACAAAGGTGATATATCCATTGTATCACCAAGAATTGAAAGCTTGAACTCAATCAAGGCTGAAATAGACGACGTAGAACAATCATGCTCAAACTGCGATTCTATGATTTCCCAGCTTCAATCTTCGATCGATAATCTCACTGGCAAATTGAATGATTTGTCGAGTCCTTCACCACAGCTGGATTCAAAGGCTGTAAGAAAAATGCATCGTTATGAGTTTCTTTGGGAACATAAACTTCCATACCCCATCCAAGGTATTGGGTCAGCCGTCTGTAATGAAAGTGGCTCTTTGGAATGTTACATTACTACAAGGCAAACCATCCACATCTTCCGTTTGCTATCGTTGCAAATGGTTGACGCAGCAGCTGCGTCACTTGAACGAAAATTTCTTTCTTTCGCCAACACAAGTAACGACGGTGAAACCTAAGATGGATTCTCTATCTTATGTATTTACAGTCTAAACTATTTTTTTTTCTCTATACCTATACTTTCACCGGCTTTCGGATGCTTGCAATAATCTCGATTTCTCTCTCAGTAAGAACATTTTCGTCGGCCATAAAGTTGATGTCACATTCCTCAGCCAGAGATCCATCCGGCAGAGTGCACGGCCGGAAAAGGTATGATGCTGATGTACCAAAGTTGTATTTTTCAAGCGGATCTTCACCTGACCCATCGTCTAGTAACTTGATACACTTGGAGTTCAGATCATATATCAATGGTAATCCATTCGGAATCTCAAGCCCACTGATTTTGTCCTCTGGAATTTCGCACAAGTGCATCAATAAACCACGGATTGCATTCTCGCTACTTGCAATTAAGACTCGCTTGCCTTTCTCGATACTTTCTTTCTTGATCGTCTCCGTGAAATAAGGAATGGTCCTATCCATGCAATCTTTTAACGATTCAGACTTGGGCAACTTTCTGTGGATAGAGAATTTTTTTTTCTCAATGGATCTGATGAGAGATTCACTAACCGAAAATCGAAGGTCTTTGAGGTACTTTCTGTATCGCTCATCGTTACCCTATAGAAAAGAAACAGCAGCAGCTTGTGTAAGTTTGTGCAATGTCATGAAGATAGAAAGAAAGTAAAACTTATAATAATGCAGGAGGCGAATGAGGAATACTCACAGGGTACTGAGGACTAAACGATGAGACCGGTGGCGGGCGGACAGCATACCCGCGCCGCCATGCCTTGAATTGTTCGTCGCCATGGCGTTGCTTAACCATTGCCTTGGACAGACCGGTTAGGTCTCCGTACATTCTCTCGTTCAGACCTGAAAGTCAGTAGAAAGAGTGACGTCGTGTATGCAATTAAGATTCAGTCCACAACGAAAAGAAAGTAAAAATCAACCTTCATTTGTGATACTTACGCCAACTCTTGATAATAGGCAGCCTGTTGAGTCAAGAATAGAGACACAAGAGCAACAGACTCTAAGGTTAGTAGCATATAAATGTTGTGCATTAAATCGTCATTATTACGTCGCACTTACCACAAACAATCCATCTCATCCATAACATACCAAGCAGTCTCAATGGCCCTTCCTAGCCATGATGTATAGACAACATCGAATTCAAACCCGTGAAGCTTTAGCAATTGCCCAGCCGCCTTTGCTTCTTCGACTCCCTCAACAGCGAGTGGTACATCGTCCCAACCCGTGAATAGACCTATGCAAGCAAAACAGAATAAGATGGTCATCAAGAGTAAGTTCATGAATTGTGCGCAAAGCCTATTTCAAGCGAAACGCATGCGCCCTTCGATTTCTTACCAAGTTTATTATTCTCTGTTTTTCCGTGCCTAATCATCACAATTACAGATGAACTGCGCTGAATCGGCACATCACCAATCCCCGGCACCTTCCGAGCAGCAGGAAGAGGATCGACTGTGACACATGTTCTGTCATTATACATGTTTGCTACAATGTCATCATTCTCACTTGTAGTGCCTTCTTCGTCATCGCCATTGAGTTCTACTTCAAACGAGGGACGGTCAGGGTCGAAATACTCTCCAACTTCAACCTCCTTCATTCCCTCTTCCCATACTTTGTCCATATCCACCAATGTTAGTTTTCCATCAGTCCCATCATCTTCTTCTTCCTCGGAGTCGTCGGCAAACTGTTGTGCCCAATCCTGAACCTTCCGTTCTGCTTCTAATTTCGTCAATGAGCGTTGCAAAGGGTTTAAACCATAGTTGGTTCTCTCCATAACCTTGCTATAGTCGGGAACATTGTTACACCACTCCTCTTCACGTTTGATCGCCAGTTTCAACAGTCCCGGCTTCTCTAGGAAACACCCATTCATATGGACCTGCGTAACAGTCTTTTGATCATGACTTGGTGGAATAGGATCCAAATTCTTGTCAAATTTGTAAATGATAGGAATGCCGGTCGGAATGGCAATGCTTTGAATTTCTTCATCACCAATACCATCAATAATTTTAACCAACCCCCGAAGAGTATTGGCATGAGCCACCACCATAACATTTTTCCCACAAGCCAACTCATACGAAATCTTATCCACCCAAATCTTTTTCGTCCGGTCCATACAATCTAATAAACTCTCCGTTAATGGGATTTGATCCGGTGTTAAATCGGCATGACTCCTATCCCGTCCAGGATAATACTTATCCGCGGGTGTTAACGGTGGTGGACGTGATTTCAACGACCCTCTCCACTCTTGTACCAACTTGGGTCCCAACCGTTCGGCAGTTTCCGTCTTACTCAAACCAGTTAAAGCCCCGTACATCCGTTCATTCAATCTCCATGATTTAAATACGGGCAAATATACCTCATTCAATTCCCGTAATAAAATCCACGAGGATCGGATGGCACGTTTTAATCGCGATGTAAACACCACATCCACCTTGTACCCCCCCTCCAACAACAATCTTGCCGCATGTTCCACCTCCCGGTATCCCTGAGGGGATAAATCTGGGTTGGCCCACCCGGTAAATGTCTTATTGGCATTCCATAAACTTTCTCCATGTCGAACTAATATCAATGTGCCAGGTTCCACAGTCCGATATTCCCCAATTAGAGCGCGGTAGGGTATACGAAGCAATTGTTTGATTATGGATCGTTTTTTCCCGAGCATATCGTAGTATCCGTCCTCGTCCATTTCGTCATCGTCAAATTTGGTATCATCATTAGTATCGTCATTGGCATTCTCTGACCCACCAGAAGAAGAAGGTGATGATGATGATCTACTAGTACCCTTTTTGACATTCCCCACAAAGGCATCACCCGCTACAATCATAATATCATCTTCCATAATTCGACTCATCCAATTATTCAGTCTTCTGTTAGTACCACCACCACTACCATTATCACCACTACTGTTGTTATTATTGTAACTCTTCATTTCAATCTTACGCCGATGACGAATCCTCCGACGTTCATATCGACGTCGTTCACGCTTGGTAACCAATCGTGCCGAGTAGCCCCATACGTTGGTAAGGCCAGAATATGCCCATGATGTTTGATGTGGGTTGGGATATCGTTTGGAGATGTAGCTGTCGTCGTCGTCGTCATTGTTGCTGCTATTGATAAGGATGTTATTATTTTCATCATATTCGTTAATCGATGCTGCGTAACGCTTGGAAATACGACTTCTTGGATGTGTTGTCGTTGAACGAGGAGGCTGAAAGGCTAATGGTAATGACGATGATGGTGATGATGTGATGGTATTTGCATCAATGCTGATTATTACTGAAGCTGCTGCTGATAATAATAATAATTGAGAGAAGAACTTATTACAGTATGAAGACCTCATTGTTATCATCATCTTATCTATTATTGCCATTGACAGTCTGCATATAGACACCTTTATTGTATTGCAGCCGTTAAGAGATATCAGTAGGTAGGTTGCGACGTCATCATCGAACAACAACGCAAAAAAGGCTACATACGGTGGAATAAGTAGTTCAAATGCACACCGTAGATGGTAGACTCGGTATGTTAGACACCATGATGGCCATAAAAATGGTAGTCTTGGATGCTTCCGAGCGGTGATTTATGTATGAGATGCTTTGGGGACTACTACTTATGTATTATCGCCTTATGATGCAGCTGTACCTGATCGAGAATGAAACAAATACTACTCTCCAATAAGCTGTAATGGACGCCATGATGTTATGTAAAGTGTCAAGCCCTCTAAACTGGGCAAGAGTAAGGGCGCTAATGATTTCATTATCTTGACCTAGAATGCTGCTCTATCATTAACAAGTATAAATATACACGAATCGCATACATATCAATGGAACACATTCCCTTCAAGGAGATCATCCACATCTATAATCTTCCATGCACCAACCTCTCGTTCACCTCCTCCGTGTTCAGTCTCATCAGTTACCACCTCAAACCGTACCAAATGAACTACCTCCTCTTCATCACAACAATCTTCCATACCCTGAATGACTCGTCCCGTACTCCTATCCTTCACCTGAAAGAACTCCTTACACCTAACACTTGCTTCTGCAATCACAGTTCGTTTACTAGAACCCACCTCCTTGGCAAACTCAGTTACCAGATCAAAATAGTTCTCATCAAAACCATTCTCATCATATGCATTGTGCAATCTATAAATCGCCCCCTTTAGATATTGCTTCTGTTCGACTATTTCTCGTGTCAAACCGGGCACTGGCACGGCAAAGATGTGTTGTAATTCTGATTGGAATGGACGGAGGGTGAATTTGATTTGGTACTTTTCTGGATTGATGAGGGATTGGTTGAATTGTCTTAGTAGTTTTTTGTCCATCATGTTTTTAAGGTATTCGTTGTTGTCTATGTTGATTGCTGGGTCGACGTTATTGTTGCTACTATCCTTGGATGAATCGATTGTTACAATGCCATTACCATCATTTGTAACAGGTGCTTTTATGTGGGAGGGTGTTTTTTACAAAAGAAGTACAAGTGAAGACGGATATGTTCATGTTGGTTAGGAAGAAATATGCAAGATATATGGCATAATATAGGCCAAGAAACATACACATCAAACAAATTCATCATGTGTGCACACATTCCATCACGAACGAGAGTATCACACACACACCTACCTACCTCGGAAAAGAGTACCCAAAAGCTCTCCTACCGCAAACTCAAATGCAACCGCAAACCCAGTCGCCAACTCAACCTCCCAATCATGCTTATAAAATGGAATCGGCAACACATCCCACGCAGAAATGTTCAACTCTCGTGCGGCAATTAACTTTCGTAGGATGGGTGGATCTCGTGCGGTAGGGTTGAAGGCGCCACTGTAATCGTTGTGTTGGAGTACTCGTTCTGGTAGTGATGGATCATGCCTCCACGGAAGGATTTGTGTACGTGTAGACATTGATGTTGTAGTGATGGAAGATGATTGTGTCGCGGATGCTTGCATGGAAGATCCAATTTTGCTCAGTCTTCTACGACTTACTAGTCGAGAGGAGGAGGAAATTGTTCGTCCAAGTTGTTGTCTCAAACTTTGAAACAGATACATCATAGATGGTGCGGAGCAAGATATAATATAAAGAAGTTCTTGAGTATTAATCCGCCTTTTATTCATTCAGGATACTTTGTTCTGCAATAATTTCTGTGATACCATAGTCGAATAGCAAAGATCTTGGTGTCAGAAGTAGTCAATTGAACCGAGGAGATACTGAATTCCTTTGTGGGAGTGCTATCGCGCGCATTCCGGCTTACATCAGCGCGCCCTGAAATATTATATCCATGCAGCAGATGAGTAACCTCGAGAGTAACTGTGCTGGATTCTGCGAATGGCGTCGTAATAGGTTTCCAACAATGGTCGTCTTTTTCTAATGACAATGTACAACAAAGTCAAGGTCATAAGATGGATCCTTGGGAATATCCCTGATCAAATGCGTGCCCCGACGGGTGGTTTAGGCGGATGGCTTGCAAAAAAGATCATGGAAACAAATGCATCCTCCACTAGAGAGGCCATACGACGACTTGAGCTCAACCAAGATGATACATTTGTAGAACTCGGAATAGGCCATGGCGAATCTCTCCGTAAGATAGCTGAGATGGACAAACTCTCAATTCCAAAACGTATTGTGTGTGTTGAAATATCCGAATCGTTTCGACACGAGTTACAACAAACTGTTGCGGAACTACCAACAAAATTACCAATTGAGATATATGCCGAAGATTGTATCAAAATGCCCTATCTTGACGATGGTACTGTAACAAAAATGTTTGGAATGAATCTAGTGTACTTTTTGAATCCTCTACCAGAGTACTTGATGGAAATCAATAGGGTAATGAAGCAAAATGGTAAAGTTGTTTTTGGATGTAAGTTTGGGGTTGTTCCCACGAAAACTAATGAATTTGTAAATAAAGATCCAGAATCTATAGTCAATGCAATGAAGGAGGCTGGATTCGATGTGACAGCTGAAAAGGTTGAGGTTTATGCAGGCAACTATTTAGAAATCAAGGGAACGAAGAGATGAAAATACGTAATTTTACCTAACTAACAAAGATTACGATCTCTGTGTGTAACACTGCAACACAAGAAACGAATTCTCAAACAACACCATCCGTATCAACAACTACATCTTATCCTCATTAACAGAACCAACAGCTGTTCCTGGAGGAATAACTTCTGTTGTTACCGTGATACCTCCATCTGCACGTGTCGTTGTTGTCTCAATCACAATAGTTCCATCCTCTTCAACATGCTGCTGAGTTGTAGTTTTTTCCACCACTTGTTGATTTTGAGTCACTGGTGATAATTCCAAATGACTCGGCGATTCATGTGCAGGCGTTCCCGCAGGATATGGTCCGTGTTCGTCTCCAACTGGTTCACCAACAAAGCAGCAAAGAAGAGCAGACACAAGCCATAATACTCCTGAAACGATTGATAGAATGCCACCAAGTGCAAGATTGGTACATCTAGAGCTACAGGCTTTTGATGATAGAATCAGCAAGGTTAACAATTGCGAGAGTCCAATCACGGCGAGGATTACACCGATCGTTCTCCATCCGTTCTTAGGGATAGGAACGCATGGTGCTATAATCCAGACTACTATCGCCATTATAAATCCACATATAACAGCAATCTTAAGCGAGACATTCAACCATGCAACAACAATATAAATTTTTGGAAATGTTGTTGTTGGAAATGTTAGAAACATGTGCATTTTATATTCAATGAAACATATTGAATCACTTACCAATCCAAAAGCAATTGCAGCTCGAAACTTTCCATCGAGACTAAACACCGCCTCTGCAACCCACCAATTATACGGAGTACAAGAGCCGAAGACAAGTACATAATCATCTACGGTGTAGGAGAGGTAGGAAGCAGTTCTCCAAAAAAGACCGATTGCTGTCGTATAATCATCGGCCAAGTTTGTTTCAAAATTGACAAAGTTGCATGCAAATACTCCCCAAAATGTAAATAATAGGCTGCGCAGTGCAAATGGAAACCATGTTGTAAGTATCATGTGATCATCATAAAGTTTCTCCTTTTTTTCGCAATCGGCACATGAGATATAAAAGCACACATATCATTATGTATATCTTACGCTGGAAAGATCAAAAGAGACGGGCCGAGAGTTATGCATCCGTTTGGATATGAGCAACATCCGCGATTTCTCATGTTAATTATTTGAGTATCGATATCTACAGAAGAAATATAGGTTGTTGAAAGCTGCGCATAATTGCAACGATGATATGATGTTTGTTGATGATAGTGATGATTATTATGTGTGATATAATATGGGTTCCCATTTTTCATATGGTCAACTAGTTGGATCTTTGGTAGGTGAAAAGGTGGGTTCCAGCTGGCACATCCTGGCGGCCTGCCTCGGCCTGCCTACTTTTATCACTCTCAAACATGTCACGAAATAATACAAAATTCATAAGCTAAAATATTCACATCATGACAGATTCATCCAATAACGCCGACCCAGCCAGCATGGCTGCCACCCGCTCTTCTTCCAAAACCGCTCCCCCCACTCCAAATCGTGACGGATTTCACTTGGTCCCATCCCATCCAATCACCTATGACGACGACAAGAACAACACTTCCTTCCAAGACATAACCTACCACGTGTCCACATCCGATCACTGTGCACGCATCGCATTCAATCGACCACATGTCTTACATGCCTTCCGACCAACAACGATCAATGAAGTACGTCAGGCATTAGAACTTGCACAGGATGACGTTCGTGTGTCGGTGATAATACTAACATCGAACATAATTGAGGAACGTACTCCCGCCTTTTGTGCGGGGGGGGATCAATCCGTCCGGTCCTCCGATGGTGGATATGATGATGGGTCCGAATCCGCACCACGATTACGAGTGTTGGATTTGCAGATACAAATGAGACGTTGTCCCAAACCCATCGTGGCAGTTGTACGAGGGTACGCCATTGGTGGTGGTCATATCCTACACATGTGTGCAGATTTAACATTGGCTGGGGAAGATGCTGTGTTTGGACAAGTAGGACCAAGAATGGGAAGTGTTGACGCTGGATATGGAAGTGTTCATCTCGCTAGGATGGTGGGTCAAAAGAAGGCACGTGAGATTTGGTTCTTGTGTAAGTATTATTCTGCGGAAGAGGCATTACAGATGGGTTTGATAAATGCCGTTTTTCCAAATGACAAACTCGAAGGAGAGGTTGGTAGATGGGTACGAAGGATGGGCATGTTAAGCCCTACTGCATTGGCTGTTGCCAAGGCAGCAATTAATGCAGATCAAGATGGTAGTGCGGGTATTGCTTTAATGGGAGGTCACATAACAAGATTGTTCTACATGAGTGATGAGGCAAAGGAGGGTAGAGATGCCTACCTTTCAGGAAGATCTCCACAGTTTCGAAAGATACCACAGAGTAAACTTTAGCAAACGAAATATGAAAAAAAGGATGATGCAGTTACATCATTGGTAGACACAACTTTCTCTTGACATGTCATTTTTACAACACCTTCTTGTTCAGCCACCGCAATAGGGCGTTGTTTGTATCGGATGGATTGTCGTCGAATAAGAGATGCCCAGCATTAACCACGTCAATCGTTGTCATTCCTTTCCCACCTCTATTGTTAGCAACACGGTCACAATAAAACTTGCCCACATCTCCTTCAATTGGTGTGACTACATCAGAATCGCCCCAAATTAAGTGTAGGGGAATTATGTCCAATATCTCTGGATACTTAGCATGTAATTCCATTGGACTTAAGCCTGGATCATTGCAATAAATTTGTCTTATAGCATTGATGGCTCCATCTCCACCAAATTTTGCAGGATAATAGAATGAATCAACAAGCTCATCATCGACCCGCTCCGGATTGTACGTATATAATGATTTCAAAGCATCGCGTAACAAATCTTTCGTCACAATATTGTTCAATGCAAATTTCAACAGCATTTCATTATTGAAGATCAAGTTGTTCAATACCCCAAAGATCCACTCGAATACACTCCTTTGCACTACAGAAAGGTTTGTATTCTTTAGGATATTCATTGAATTCAACCCCACCGCACAGTTAAACAGACACACACCCTTCACACGGGATCTTTCTCCAAGATTGTTCCCGGCCAGGTATGCAAACATGTTCTCACGATCAATATCGTTTTCGATAAAATCACCGGTTGCTGCAGATAATGCGACTAGGGATCCTAAGCTATTCCCCATTAGTATCACTTCATCCATGTTGCAGTGACGAGCGTAATCATCTATCATATTGGCCCAGAGGTTGATGGAATAGTAGACTTTGGTGTTTGTATTCTTTCCCATCGACATTGGACATGTTTCTACCTCTCTTGTGGTGGCTACTGGTTGTTTTGGATAGAGTTTGTATGGAAATTTTGCACGTTTCTTGTCAACGCCATGAGCATACGGCATTGAAGAACGACCTTGACCTAAGAGATCCAATGCATGAACTTCAAATCCCTCATTTTTCAACGTAGTCATTGTTTCTCTCCAATATCTCGTAGATGCACCAAATCCATGCAGCAGAATGATCTTTGGTTTGCTATTACTTGACATGAATGCTGGAGTGCTAACTTCAGTAAATATTTCATGATTTCTCCATCTCCAAAATCTTTGCTCTGTATTCCCATCGTCAATAGATATTTCGTCTTGAAGTGATTCGGGACGAGTTACGAATTCTTCTTCTACTTTATTAGAAGCATCAGCGGGTATTGTTTCAGCCAATACTGTCTCAGAAAATGATACCGACAACAGGTCCTTCCTGTTGCAATATGAAGTGTTGCAATATGAAGATAGTCTGGATCTATACGCAGAAAAGGCGCATGGCTGGAGTGACAGCGCATCCACCACCAATGACACTAGTAAGAGTAGTATCACCGTTGGGAAGATCATCGTCAAAGTACATAAACCCGTAATAATGTACCATTGTGCAGCATCGTGCGGTGGGCAGTGGCGTG
>JALLBJ010000714.1:0-13832 GCA_036940105.1 Skeletonema potamos | reverse complement strand
CTCTCACTTCTCCGAAGCTTGGAGAGAGGTACCATACTTATCGGACATCTGACATACAGGAAGCATGAAAGCCGCAAGAAGCTTCCCCGCCGCCGCGCGCCAATGTACTACATAGTCGAAATACAAGATGCAAAATTACATGCGAGACTTTACTGTGACATGACGACGACGACGACGAGTCATCACAGCCAAATATTATGATTATTTACACTGTTAAGGGTGCTACTTAACTATCTGCATCTGATATCTCTGTGACTTCATCTCGCCATAAGCTTTAACTGAGCAGCTGATTCTGGACCTGTCGCATTCACCATGTCCGCAAACAGGCCATTCAGTCCGAGTAACTCTTGCGGAGAACCGATTTCTCTAACTGTTCCTTTATCCATCACGATTACTATGTCGTAATCAATTATAGTGTTTAATCGATGTGCGATTGTGAGCAAAGTGGTGTTAGGAAACTGCGTACGAAGTACCTGCTGAACAAACTCATCTGTTGCCCCGTCAACTGAAGATGTCGCTTCATCCAACACAAGCAACCGTGGATTGACTAAAAATGCTCGAGCCAAACATAAAAGTTGCTTTTCTCCTGCACTAAAGTTGGCCCCTCCTTCTTCCACACTTTGTGCCAACAAGCTCTTTCCTCTTGTGAATCCAGGGAACTTCACGAGCTGAAGGGCCTCAACTATGTCTTCATCACTAAGTGAGTCGAATGGATCAAGATTACTTCGAATAGTACCTGCAAACACGGCTGGGTCTTGGGGGAGAATAAACATACCATTGCGTCGACCGCGCACGTCTGAAAGACCCAGAGTGCTCAAATCTACGCCGTCCAGAGAGATTGTTCCATTTTCAACCTCCACGAGTCTGAATAGTGCAGTTGTCAGGGTACTCTTGCCTGCTCCTGTGCGTCCTACGACTGCGCATCGTTGACCATGACTTATGGTAAACGAGAGTTTATCCAAAGACAGAGGCAAGTTTGGTCTGTAACGGAGAGAAACATTGTCAAAGACAAGGTCACCTTTCTGAGGCCAGGTCGGGTCAACTTCGTTTTCGTTTGATGTGATCATACTCCTCTCTTGTGGCAGCGTCTCCATGCTGTGCATCCGTTCAATTGAGGTTATAGCAGCTTCAGCTTCCGAGAAAGAATTAGTGAAGAATGCAAACGTAATGGAGATTGCTGAGCAATTGAGAGAAAAATGGCAGAGGTTTAGCTGCTATCTGTCTGATATAAAAGTTGCAATTCGAAAAGTGTACTTACTTGATCCCCAGATAAAAAAGAAGCCAGCGAGACCAGGGCTGAGGCCAATCTGGTCGCTAAATACCGTTATACACAAAGATACACAAAGCGTAACACATGCGCCGAGTGCATCAAGTCTGACAGCAAGCCACCTTCTCGCAACGACGAAATTTAACATGGCTGAGCTGTTGTCGTTGATATACCTATGAAAAATGTGTGCGAAGTGGTTGTTTTTGTCGAATGCCTTAATCGTCGAGGCCCCGTCCAAACTCTCAGACAGCGATGCGGCAATAGGTGACCTACTCACTGCATCTAAACGTTGAAGATCAGCACCAGCTCCTCGGTAATAGCGCAGTATGACAAAATAAAGACTGAATACCATTGCGTTGACTAGTGCCATGTAGGGAACAATACTAATCATTACTACTTGCCCTGCAACGGCCCATGAGCAACATATCTTGTAGAATGAAAAGGAGAATAGAGTGTGCAGGTGAGAGAAAGATCTCTTTGAAACGAAGAGACTTCATTACGAAAAAAGGAAGAACGAGACTCACGATGAGCACCGACATATTTTGGGAAAGGGCAATATCGACCTGCTCCACATCGTAAGCTGCGGAATTTCATTAAAATGCCTCGTTGTTAGTATAAAAGCTTTCGAGTGTTTCATTCTGTCTGTGCACGAGATATTTACTCACTGAATCTATTGATTATCCTGCCCAGAGGCGTAGTGTCGAAGTATGACATTGGAGCATGCAGAACACGGTGAGTCATGTTTGAGAATACCCTCCTCGACGCTCTTATGCCGCCATGGATCGCCCACTGGGTTCTCGCCAGAAGAAAAATGAACATAAAGACAATTAAGCCAACATAGACCGTGAGGTACGGAGTTTGTGCTTGTATCCCGTCGTATTGATTTGGGAAAGTTCTCCCAAAAACGGTGATCTCTGCTCCTGCAGAAGACGTCCATGTTGCCAGCCACCAGTCAATCACGACGTATGAACCTCTATCCATTGTCATAAATATTATCTGCATGATTATGAAGAAAAAACTTCCAGCATAAAAAAACCAAAGGAGCCAAATACGGAGAGACGATACTCCGTGCTCTCGCTGCTCATCCGATTTAAGCTCCCCTTTTTGTGCATCAGTATCATTTGCGATCGCAGACTCTTGATTTCCATTATTCGTGTGGTCATCAATCTTATCAGACGACTTCGTTATGGTATCAGTTGCACTGAGCTGCGCAGACGAGCGCATTGATTTAAGTGTTGCCCTATGTCGAGAGTTCTTCGGCTCACACGTTTGGAGTTGAGCCCATGTGCCATAAAAGATCGACTGTCCACGATCTAGAACTAATATCTTGTCAACACGCTTGAGTACATGTTCTGCGTGTGTGACCAGGATTGTGACAGAATTTTGGAGCAATCTTTCTTTTTTGTGAACATTGTCAAATAGATTCTCAAAGAGTCTCTGCGATGTACCTGCGTCAAGAGCTGAGAGAATGTCATCAAACAAAACAACGTCGGCATAAGCATAAACTGCTCTTGCCACAGCAACTCTTGCTTTCTGTCCACCACTCATTGTCACGCCCCTCACACCGACTTCGGTGAGATCTCCCGCAGGCCACAGCAACAAATCAGGTCGTAAGCAACATGCATCGAGGACTTTCTCATATCTGTCTCTATCAAAAGGCGACCCGAATAATATATTTTCTCGAACAGTATCGCTTAAAATGAATGGTGTTTGAGCTGCGTAAGAGATTTTGGCATCGCTTCCCATTGCGATTGCTGTTTTGTCCGATGAAGCACACTGTTGGAGTATACCGCGAAGGAGAGTTGATTTCCCGCTAGCGACGCCACCCAGCACGGCTAGTACCTCGCCCCTTTTCAGGTTGAACTCGATACCTGATAGGGTGAATCCTCCACTCTGAACTCCATTACTGGAAGTATCCGCAGTACCAGGTGCACCAGCAAAGAACTCGCCATTTTTAACACTCAATACATAATCGTTTGGACAACCATCTTCGCTAAAAATGACGCACTGCGCGTCCTCCCTACTCATGAAATTAGAGATTCGATGCATCGCTTGCAGTCCAAGGGCTAGCTTTCCCAAAAGTTGCCCAGCTTGGCTGATAGGAAACTTGATCATATTGAAGAGCATAGCCAGAGTGAACACAATGCTTGCAGTCATGCTGTTGAGGGAGGTCACATGTTAGAGGCGAATAAGTTGCAGAAAAACAATTCAATTCACGCACGCTGGCTAGTAGTTTTGATACTCACATATTCTCATTGCTAACCAATACGAACGTTGCGTATGTAGCAAAGGAAGCAATCACGGGGGTAGATACAACAATTATGAGAGTAAAGCCCCACATGACTTGTTCTTTACGTATGAAGGCCATCTCCCGTCGACGAGCTTCAAGCACTCGCGCCTCGAATCGATCTTCATAGCAGTTCAGTTTGGTTATTTTGATGTCTTGCAACATCGCATTGACAATCTGTACTCTTTCATCCGCAACGGCAACGCGTTTCTTCCGTATATGAACAATGCGATGTGTAACTCGTTTGGACAGAGGGACTAACCCGATCAGGATAGCAGCTCCGACCAAGCACGATGGTCCGATGATGATCAGCATTAACACAACGACGACTAAGATGGCGACTGGACAACTCCATACTTGATGCGCCTCGTGCATCACTTCAAAAAGCTTTTGCGTATCAGTAGCAACTAAATTTGTGATGCTGCCATTAGTTAATCCAATCCTTCCCTTCGGAGAGAGATTGAGCGATTTTTGATAGATTGCACATGTAACAGCAGTGCGCAACAGAATTCCACTTTGATACGATAATAACTGATACCGATGTGTGCATACGCCGTTTATGATTGATAGTAGGAAAATTGCAATAACGTAGACAAGATTATTTTCGTCTCCGCCACTCCCCGATTCTAATGACTGTAGCAGCTTCATCACACACATTGGAATAGATATTTGTGCAGTGAGGGCAAAAAGTTGACAAATCCCCGCTGGGATGAATGTTTTTCTAACGAGAATCCACAGAGTGCGACGAAAATTTTGTTGAGTTTCTTCATAAATCGACCAAAACTCACGGTTCAGATGGGCTGCCTCATTGTTCTTAGGAGTTCGGTACAGGTCTTTTGGGGTTAATAGAGCATCTTTCGACTTGTCTTTTTTCTGCAGAGCTCCTTTTTTGAATATTCTATTCATGTAGCTGTACGTCAATCGATTGTATATGGATGAGATCAATTGAATGACGCAGCCACAAGAAGTCAGGGAGGTTGACAGAATTTGGTCTTCTGGCCATGGCGGCGAGTTATTGAGCTGTTCGGATAACAATATTTTAGAAGCTTCATTGCCGTCACTCCGCGATGCTGCTGCGGCTGAATTATTATTATTACAAGAGCACATGATGTCGTCGAAACTTGTTACATACTACTATGAGGTGGATGTGAAAGAACTTCGACGATGACTGGTGTGAGCTGGCCGGTTTCAGCCAAATCCCAGAATAAGTATCCAATGGTCGACAACTAATCTCCACAAACTATCGTACAATACCCAAAGCCAAATTTATTTCGACCGGCATTTATTGGGCGCTGATAACAGCGGTCTGCAGCCGGTCAAGCACCGACCATCGCCGCCACCGCGTTTTATGTTGTCCTCACCTGTCCTCACTCACATCCTTTCCGCTCAAAGGCGGTGACACGTGCAGTATGCTAAATAATTTCCTCAAAGTAGTCTCAGGAGGCGACAGCAGCAGCAATAATAACGCCGCTGGCCAGTCACCGTCGATCACATCCTCTTCCTCCAATGTCGCCAACGGCCCCAAAAAATTCAAAGCAGTATCGCGGGGATTGCCTCCCTCTGCCGCGGACAGCGCCAACAACAACAACTTAGATATCAGCAATGCCTTCGGTGGGTGGATGAGTGGCATCCAGGAAACGTTTCAGAAAAACGAGACCGTTTCCAACATGTGGGGTGTTGGCGGAGGGCACCACTCTTCAGGATTGGATTCGGCCTCGTCGAGACAGGGGGCACGGGGATATTATAATTCGGGGGGGATTAGTTCGGTGCCCTCCATGACGGATAATAGCGTTGGCGGCGATTCGTATTATCAGGGGAGGAAGGTTGTGTCGGATATTCAGCACCTCTATCAGATCGTGGACGATAGAGAAGCGTACTTGAATTACGACCACTACATGAACAAGAACGCATCTCCACACAGCACAGAAGATGATGATTATTCCGACTCGGCAAAGACCAAACACTCGGCATCCAGATCATCAGCCAGCAGGAAGCAGCAAGCCATGATGTCTTTAAGCCAGGAAGATCTTGTAGATCGGATGCTCTCTCAATTTCCTGAGTTTGGTACCAACCGACCCACACCCTTTACTGCCATTGATGATGACGACATGATTGACAACTATTCTACTGCCCCTGGTGCGGCTGGTTATTCCCCCGCTAGTAGTGTCGCCGCGGAGAAGGATGACATGCGAGACAACAACAACCCTACGCACCATTACAATGCCGCTGCTGGGGAGGATGAACCACAAGTCATATCACCCAACAGTCGATTCTTTACAGATGAAGCATCCGATATGATTGGCAAATTCTTCTTTGGGAGCTTAGCTACCACCTCTCAATCACCTTTGGCACGTCCTCAACCACCTACGCCTTCAATTAAAAGGACTGGTTCATCATCATCATTAGCTACGATGACTAGTACCGCCTCTGGTGCTCCTGCTACGGGAGGAGTAACGGCATATTCAACCAAGAAGAAGCGCGGGGTTATTGATGGTAGATCAACTCCCTCGGGTGGGGTTGTTGCCAGGAGTCAGAAGAGGGACTATTCTGATGGAGCAGCACACCAGCAGCAACAGGAGGAGGTGGGGGACAGTGTTGCAGTTACCACACCTGCTGTTGTTGCAGGTCGCAACAAAGATTATTCGTCTGTTTGGGATCAAGATGAGATTGATTTGTGGTCAAATTCATCTACTATCGCTCCTACCTCTCCAACTACGAGGGAAGTCCCAGGAGTGAAAATCGAGCCAAGGACAACTGATAACAACACGCGAATGGCGGATCTTCAAAAGAAACGTCAAAACTGGGATGCTCTAGTTGCATCAAAATGTTCTCAGACGAGTTCATTGAAGGGTGGCAAAGTTGTAGGAGGTGGTGGGTTAACGAATGAAACAATTTTTGGAATGGGTGATGGGCAAGTGTCCCCGTTTCTTCACATTAATTGTGATGACAACTTTCCAAGGATGGAATCGTTGCCGCAACAACAACAGCATTCTATGAAAGGCGCGTCTCCTCCTTTCGGAGGGGGAGAAGATAAACAACTCTCCAAGCCAAACGGAGGAGCAGTTGTTGTCGATGATGGGAAAGATCACTGGATGCCGGATAAGCTATGCAAACATTGCTATTCGTGCGAGGCACCCTTTAACATGCTTCGAAGGAAACATCACTGTCGAGTGTGTGGTATGATTTTTTGCAGCACGTGCTCTGCCTACTTTGTCAAGATATCTGAAGCTTCCTCTTCGGTAGACAATACGATTGGCGTTAAGCCAAAAGATAACAAGGGTGCCTATGGAACGATGCGCACATGCAAAATGTGTTACGATCATTTATCTGAGCGTGGTCTTGGTGTCATAATGCGTGGTGTGGAGACAGAAAGTAAAGTCGGCGAGATTAGTAATAACGATGAGAACGTTTCTCCCACTACTCCTACCGATAATCAACCAACCATGGATGTACGAGCTTCCGTGACACAAGTCAGTGGCCGTATTCAAGATATTCGTCTTCAATTTGATGCTCCTGCGACAAGCACAGAATTGAGCGAACAATTCGCTGGCTTCCAGGGAGAAACGTCCGGTGGGGACTTTCGTGCTCTCAGCAGCACAAAGCAGCGGCTAGACAATGAACAGCGGAAGCGGGAAGAGGCAGAGCGTTCGGCGGCTGAGGATACCTCTGCAGCTTCTGCCGAAGAAGAAGCCTCGGCCACACGGGAGGAGACAGCATTACTAGGGCCCTTGCGGCTGAAGTCAAGATTGAAGTCAGTGCGGCAAATGAAATGGGGGAGCTCATCCAATTTAAGAAGAGATGGAACATCACCAGAGACCGCTCCGGAACAAAACGCCATGGAAGTGACTGTCGGTGACGACGCGGAAGCAGAGCGAATGGAGGCGTCAGGGAATTTTCAACCTTCCTCGTCCATGGGAATCGCGCTCGCAGAAAGCGCCTCTGGGATAGAGGAGGCACTGTTGAGACCAAACCAAAGCAAGGATGCAAAACTGTCAGCAAAAATTCATCTGGGAATGGTTGCAGCTGATTATCTTGAAAAATTAGGACGAGAGCTACTGCAGACTGATGGCCCGCGTTTGTTGAAGGAAATGCAAGAGGTGTGCGCGCGATCAAAATCTGATGAAGCGAAGCTTAAAGATCTCTGGGTAGATACTCTCATGACACTTGCGACACGGTGCTGCGCCACCGTCGAACCAGATGTAAAGAACGGCGATTTGTTGGATATTCGACCTTACTGCAAGGTGAAAACAATTCCAGGTGGATCCGTATTGGACTCGGTCTACATGTCTGGCGTCGTCTTTCACAAAAACGTGAGCCACAAAAAGATGGCACGAGCTATACAAAATGCTAAAATCATGATGCTAAGTGGAGGGATTGAGTACACTAGAACAGAAAACCACATCGCATCCCTAGACACCCTTCTTGAGCAAGAAGAAAGGTACATGGAAATTATCGTTTCGAAGATGTTTAAATTGAAACCTGACGTGCTCATTGTCGGCAAATCAGTATGCAGGAAAGCGCAAGAGCTGTTACTTCGTGCGAATATAGTGCTTATTCAGTATGTCAAACCTAGCTTGATGTCTCGCATAGCACGTCAGACTGGTGCCACTGTCCTGAGCTCCATTGACCATGTTATGAACTCGACCATTTTAGGTCATTGTCGCAGATTCCGACTAGTTTCTTTCCGAGATAATGATGTATGGGCCGACGACGATGCGTGGGAGTCTGGGTCGATCAGAGAACCCTCATCGGATCAGAGAGTTGTCAGTACGTTGCTTCAACAAGCAACACTACCAAATCACGAACGGCAAGCTGCTTTGGCAGCGAAGAAACTTGGCGAAGACGTCTTGGACGGTATGGATGCTGTAAAATTTGGACTGGCTAAGAGAGGAGTTGTCAAAACTTATTGCTTGATTGAGGGTTGCCCTAAAGAGCTAGGTTGTACTGTGGTTCTTCGTGGGGCTTCTCGACCAGCACTGAAGCAAGTGAAACGCGTCCTTCGGTTTCTGATCAACGCTGCTTACAACTTGAAGCTTGAGACTTGCTACCTATTAGAGCGTTGTGCAAGACTCCCTCAGTCATACAACATCCCACCTGTTCCTTGTAGCAGCTCATCTCTTTGTGTCGACTTCGGGCAACCACCCAGCAGCAGGAAAGTGAGACCTTGGAACGGAGGGAAGAATGATCCTACGCAGCGCTCTATTTCCGGCAAGATCACACCTTTGGATCATCAAGCTATTCTCATTACAAGTGTGTGGATGACAAATAAAACTCAATGCTGCCCTGCTGAAGTCAAAGGCATATGCTATTACTCAATGCAAGATGTGTCTTTAGGCCAATTTTTGAGAGACTCCTGCTTCAATTTATCGTTGAAATGCCAAAATGCAAATTGCAAAAAGTCGGTTATCGATCATTCCTTGTCTTTTATACACAATGATGGATTGATTAACATTACTGTGGAAAGAATGGACAATCCTATCCCCACTTCAGCTCTGAAGAAACAACAAGATGATGTTGATCCTTCAGAATCAGATGAGCCTATTGCAACATGGACGTATTGCACAAAGTGTGGTATTGTTGTCACGCCACTTATTTTCTTGAGCAAACAAACGTGGCAATGGAGTTTTGGAAAGTTCCTTGAAGTCTATTTCTACAATAGAGACGCAATCATTAATGCCCCTGGACATTGCTGCGCTTGCGAATTGCAATCAAAATCTGTGCTTTATTTTGGGCGTGGCAACTTGGCGGCTCGATTCACATACGAAAAACTATCACCCTACTCCGTTTTTTGTCGCAGGCATCTTCCTTTTGACGAATGTTTTCATCATGCGCATTCTTTGCAGGAGATGGAACATATATCAGTGTCTTCTTCGGACCTCTTTGTAAGGTTCGACAGGCAGATTGAAGCAATTACCCGCGAGACGAGAGACCTATTTGGTTCGGCAGTGAATAAGCCGGAACATCTCCAAGCTGTTCTTTCCGAACTGAATCTAGTCAGCGCAGAGGTCGACAACGCATCTAAAGTGATGCAGGAAAAAATATCGTCTGTCACAGCAAAATACTCAGATAATTCAGACGGCGCAAAAAATAAGAGAAGGGAGTATAATGACGCTCTCTTTAATTTCCCATGGTACTCTCGTCGTTATCTCTTCACACTAGCGTCGGCGTGGAATGAGAGACTAAGTGCAGCTGGTCAAGCTGTTACTGCAATGAAGAAGATCCAACATTCAGGAGGATCGAATCGTGGTGACTCATCGGTCCCAGCGATTGATGCTAGCACAGATGATGTTATTGACGGAATGAGGAGAATACGACAGCTTCAAGAAACTTACTCCCGCAATTACAATGTGAAAAATATGACAATGGCTAGAAGTCAAAAGGGCGATGGTGAATTTGAAGGCAACGTTTTACCAGATGGGCGGGTGGCTCCTGACGACGAAGAGTATGACAGTGATCCCGATATTGATTTTGAAGACGACATAGATGCAGACGTGCTGGCCTCTCGGAGCAGAATGCAAGGTCCACAAGTATTATCTTCGACGAATCAACAGAAGCGCTCTTCTCGTTCAAAGAAAAGTTTGGGCACAAGACAGAGGACTTCCGAGGATTATAAACAGTCCTCTGCCACATCTGATACAAATTCAATACCTCTCGAATACTCCAATAATTATGACAACATTGGTCAACTCGAGGGAAAGAACAAAACTGTGACAGCGGGTGGGGCCGTCAAATTTGCTCTCAATCGTTTCTTTAATCGCGGAGTGAACAGAGAAGATCCTTTTGTTGTTGACCTAGGTTATATCGGAAAAGGAAGACCAAGACTGCTGCCAGGTGTAGGTGGTATCATTATCCCTGTGTTCGATGACCAACCTAGCACAATCATTGCACACTCCTTGGCATCATCAGACTATGATGTGCAATTCCAGCAGTTCGTGACTGCGTCTACTTCGGAGGCTCGATCCTCCAAACCCAGCCATGTCACATCACGGAAGGAGATTGAAAGACGAATGCTGGGGCGAAATAAATCGCACATAAAGCACACGTTTCGAGACTTTGATGAAAAGGGGCAACAGCTATGCAAGTTTGTTTGCACTACCTTTTGGTCGTTGCAATTTAATGCTGTTCGGCACGCTTTTATGAATCCTAATATTGCAACAAGTGGTAAGGAGTCAAGTAGCGACAGCACAACGGGCGCATCGGCACCGCCCAATGGGTTTGATATAGAAAAGAGCTACATTCGCAGTCTTGCAACATCGTATGCATGGGCTGCAAGTGGTGGAAAGTCCGGAGCAAGCTTCTCCAGAACATCTGACAATCGATTCGTGATTAAGTGCATATCTCGAACTGAACTTCAGATGTTCCTAGACTGTGCCCCAGCCTACTTTGAGTATCTGAGCAAGGCCTTCTTCCATGGCCTACCAACTGTGCTATGCAAAATAGTTGGAGTTTATCAAATTGGTTACCACAACCGTGTCACTGGCAAGAGGACAATGGAGCAGGTTGCAGGTAAGAATACCTCATTTTTGCTGTGCTTATCTTTCGCCACTACTTACCTCACTGATTTCGTCCCCTCAGTCATGCAAAACATTTTTTATGGGCGTAATATCTCAAAAATCTTTGATTTGAAGGGATCCCTGCGAGGTCGTTTCACTCGTCAAGGCAATCTTGAAAAGGACCAGCACTCAAAGCGCTCATCGTATCGTCGAAGAGGCACCGGTTCCTCTGACTCTGAGTCGAGTGGCAGCGACGAAGAAGAAGACGACGAAAGCCTTTCAATTGCCTCTGACGGTTCGGAGAAGGATGAAAGAGCCACTGGCGACGTTGAGAAGGGCGGAAAGGCAAAAGCAGCATCCATACCAACATTGCTTGATGGAGACTTTTTGGAATTCACTGCAGGTAGACCGCTGCCTTTGACCGACCGAGCAAAGGCTGTGTTCCATATGAGTATATTGAATGACACGCTCTTTTTATCAATCATCAATGTTCTGGATTATAGTATTCTGGTGGGCATCGATGAAGAGAAGATGGAGTTGGTAGTTGGAATAATTGATTTTATGCGGCAATACGATATCTTAAAACAAATGGAACGTGTGGGAAAGAGCCTTCCCATGGTCGTCGGTTCGGAGGCCCCTACCATCATTCAGCCCCCTCTGTACAAAGCTCGTTTCACGAATGCAATGGAGAGGTATTTCATGACTGTTCCAAATAAGTGGACAACCATCTAAATCTAAAACCACTTATGGATGAGCCAGCACTTATTCGACCTCTTTTGAAAACGGTGAGGACTTACCAGCTTTTCTCCATCTGATTGAATCACCGTTGGCTTCTCTTATCTGTAGTTTGTGGGATAGTTAGCTCCATAAAATAACATGGTCAAAATAACATATTGGTCACTTTTTCACTTACAATAACCGCTAGGTCAAAATAGATTGAGTTGTCACAAAAGTCTTCATTATTGAGCGGATCTAAGAAGATCTTCGCGAGATTGTTCAGTCCACAGTAAAAAAATGCCACCAGACCAACCGCGATCACTGAATACTCGCCTAAATCGGCATATAAAGCTAATGGTGAGACAAGGACGAATGTATCCACTAGAATCTGCACAAATTGAACGTAAGCCAGAGGTGTTCTATTTTGCCTTGTGTGAGCATACATCACTTGAACTCATTCGCATTTCTTAAAATGAATCCTAACTCACCTGCCTTCAATAATGTTGCCGATACGAGCAAAAGCATTCCGGAGAAAAATGTATTCCCTCAAAATTGAACTTTTGGTAGCGTTGTCAGCCAGAAGGACGCCCTCATCCGCTGCTTGATTACACCTCACAAGCATCCATTCTAACGGTGCATAAAACAATTGGTCATTCGGGATATCTAGCCCTAAAAGAATGTCCAACTGCTTGGCACTCATCAAACCACGGCTCTCCATTCTTTTCAACCCTTCGTCAGTCATCAATGCAGAAAATCGCTTTGCTTTGCTCGCCCAAAATAGAACGTGAAATAGCCGAGTACACTGGCCAACGTCTTCTAGGAACTCTTCCGCTTCTAGATGAAGCGATCCATCTGCTGCGCGTTTCGCGTTGGTTACACATATAAGATTGAAACCGCTCAGCTTTCCTTGTACTTCTCGTACTGAATTGTAAACCGATCCCCAAAAGAGGAAGCTTTGATTTACGAAAAAAGTCAACACGAATGTTGTTAACGTCTTCTGTATTTCCCAAATGGTATGTACCGAGATCAACCCTTGAATTAGAGGATTGTCTCTATCTGGTGGGAGGAAACCAGATTCCCAAATAAAAGATTCATTTGCGATAAATTTTGCCGAGATAACGAACAATGCACTAAACAACATCGCAAACAATACTGTCTCACGAGAGATCTTAAGCACTGAACCCGCATATTGTTTCCAAAGCCAAGCTCTCTCGGGCTGGTATGCTGGAACCACCCTCCCTTCATACAACGTATTAGTCCCTGATACTGTATTAATTATGTCGTCAATTTCTTGCATCAATGAGACCATCGGGCTGCTTCTAGATGCACTAAAAGCTGCCTTGAACAAATCGCCATCAAGCTTATAATAAACCAACGATTCTGATTCCACCATAACGGTAGCTGCTCGCACCTCATCATATAGGATACCTTGTTCCCCAAACACAGCGTTCTGACCAAGTATGCCATACGGCTCTGGCACAATGACATTATCTATGAGAACGCGACAGCTGCCCTCCGCGACAAGATACACATATCCATCTACGCAACTGTCGCCCTGATTTATTATGACGTCACCCCTTTCAGCAACTTTCCGTTCAAGCGCATCGACCAACACAGATGCATCTGGAATATTATTGAATAATGAGTTCTCTAACAAGACGCGCTTGATGAATTGCTCCTCATCATGCGATTTTTTCGTTGACAAGATATGATGGCTCGCATTACTTCTAGCAGCCGGGAGGAGAAACGCTAATGTTGTGGAGGAGAGAAACATCGTCACAGCAATGAAGTGGAGGCAGTGATAAAAGCAAGACGGATGACGAGGGGAGGCATTATTTTAATATCTATTTGGCCGTGGGATGGTATTATGAAGCGGCCGTGCCAGTGGCCGTTGGTCGTTGGTTCAGGTTGTGCTTGCTTTGAGGCCCGCCCAGGAGAAGGGAGCTTTTTATGAACACTCGATGCCGTCTTTTTCTGTCCTCTCGTTCCCCTCCTCTCCTCGTTTCAGTAAAAATTAAGGTGGTACAAAAGTAATTCAACATACTATTCCTACTGTACGATCGCTATT
>JALLBJ010000713.1:0-13842 GCA_036940105.1 Skeletonema potamos | reverse complement strand
ACTTGTCTCACTTGAAGAGAGTGAGCTGCTCGTAAGATTGGGCGGTGGATGGGATACTTCTCCCACAAATATTGCGATGCCCATTTTCTGTTGTTTTCAGGATAAAAATAATATTGAAAAGAATGCGCCGATTCAGCTAGTAGAAGGTAACTTGATGTAAATGTAAACTGCCGACTACGTATGAAACGGTCTTCTAGGTCCCACAGCTTGGGGGTAAGAGATACTGAGGCCAATCTACACCACTCTCTAGGAGAGGTGGACGTGCTATTATCATTTTGCTCAAGACGGGTCTGGGTCTGATGTTGGGAATTAGTTGGGAAGGAAGGAAGTAGGCCGGTGTAGATGCCGAAAACGTGAACATAATATTTGAATAGCCGAATTTACGTACAGTAAAAGTCGCTTCGTTCAAGAAATACCGCTTTAAGTTGGCGAGTTTATGTGGCCAATTTTGGCCACAACTTGAGAAAGAGAAGGAGACCTCGGAGTACTTTAAAAGGCGAACAGAAACCTAACGCAACAGCAACGCCTACCACACCAACCAGACACCAACCCACAACGCCGAGGTCATCGCTACGACTATCTCGCACCATGTTGCAATTCGGTTCTTCTCTGACAAGCACAGCTTTTGAGGAGGAGCGTGATGATGGTGCGACGACTTCTTATTCCGGATTCAGCCTTGGTGGAGATGGACGTGATGTACCTCTTTATGCGTCTGCTGGTTCATTTCGATCTCTTGTAAAATCTGCTAACGCCAGTTTGCAAATGAGATGCAGTACATTAGGATCCTCCATCAATCAGAACATTCAACAATCGTCTGCTATCTTGGACTGTGTCGGGGAAAGAATCGCAACGCTCCGCGACACATCATTATCTATGAATAGAAACAAAGATCATAAAGGTATCTTTTCCAGTCAGTCTACTACGTCTTGGGGTTCAATTGGAGAGAACGTCAGCACATCTACAACAAGCAACAAGGCACAAGAAGCTCCAATTTTCAATAGAGGCTCAAGTGCACGAAGTGGTTCTGGTTCTGCTGGTCATCGGTCGTCTCCGGAAGTTTCTTTTAATTACCAGTTGATGTCAGATGAATAGTTGATATGATGCGCTATATGTCATTTGTGTAGAGATAGAAGTACGATATCGTGATTTCATGAAATAGATAGAAAGGTTTAACCTGCGGTAATAGATATCGTTGAAATATTATAACTTACTTGCCGGTGGACATCTCCTTATTTGATGCATAAATAAATACGATGGACGACGCCGGCACCTTGCAATATGTATTCCGCTGTTCCGCTGTAGTATCAACGAAGTGAACATGCAACTCCCAAATTGATGCGCGTATTGACTCGTCCATGCCAAGAAGATTATTTTGCAGAAAATCAGCAGCAGCAGCACTGCATTGATGGGTTCCATTCTCATTAAAAGTGTGGCGTATTCAAATTTCCACCTCGAAGGGCGGAGTTCCTGCAGTCTGTCTATCTATCCTGTGAACGCACTTGTTGCCTCTGATTATCTACATTCCAACTGTTGTTCTTGCCTTTGCATATAATCAGATGGAATAACTTTCTCCTCTGAACGCACTTGTTGCCTCTGATTATTTACACTCCAACTGCTATTCTTGCCTTTGCATATAATCAGATTGAATAACTTTCGTGTTTAGGTTATTACAACGTAAATAATATACATCTTCTTTATGCCAGTGATCTGGTGTCTGCCGTTTTACTCTCATCTGTCCCTTGAGAAATCTTCACATATATCATCACTATTGTCACTTCGTTTCCACTTGTCTGTACAGAAAAGGCACGCCTTTTTGGCGCAGTTTTGCAAGAGGAAATAAATGGTCTGGATATCATGTTTGTCACATGCCACTGTGGCTAAAACTTTGGTTGGCAATGACTGGCACCAGTGCACGAGCGTTATTGCCATGACTTGGAACTTGGTTAAAGAATCCCTGAGGAGCGTTACTGGGTGGCTGGCTATATGCGGAAAGAATAGCGTTTGATAAAAAGCTGTACGATTTTGGGCTGCTCTCATCATCGCTAAGAGTAGTGCCACTTGAGACTACTGAAATTGTTGCAACAGACGGTTGGTCGAACAGATCGACAGGAATGAAATTCACTTCATTAGGGACGCTTGTGACCTCTCCTTGTGAGGTGCTAATCAATTCGTCTTCCTTGTATGCCGCTCCTTTGTACGAATATTCCGTTGAAGGCTCACGTGAATAGTTACTTCGTGTGCTTGCGTTACTGCTCGAGCGGCCCAACTGGTAGATCTTCAAGAAACGGAAAAAGGTAATGCCATCCAAGAACAAATCAAACTGCCTTTCAAAATTTTTTGCTTGATCTTTGAAATTGGCGACGATTTTTAGAACGTGAGGGCCGATGCCCCATGTGTATTGGAACTTGGTGTTGCCGCGGGCGCCTTTTGACATGTGTATTGGTCTTCCATCCATGTATAGCTCACGTTTTCCGGACACATGAGACCAGATCAATACCACCTCATGCTCTTCACCGCGGCAGTTGGCCCCCGACTGACCTGATGCGATTGCCTTGGCGGAGGAGAAGCCAAACTGGAAGGTAATACGACGCTTGGTAGCGGTAATGTGCTTCCCCGCTAGTTTGGATTGGTGGTTGATTTGGTAGGGTGGATTGCGAAGGAGATTGTAGCGTATCTGCTGGTTATTCATGGCGACAGTCTTGATGATAGAGAGTATGATGATAGTAAGATTCTTATTTCCGTGTGGTTGTTGGTGTTGTGGGTCGGTGGAGAACATGATGTCCATGGACAGTGATGCCCATCTCGCGTCTTTGGCGAGTTCTGCGAATTGAGAATGCAAAGAAGAAAACAACACACACAAGCGTGACATAAAAAATGAGTACATACAACATAGTAACATACAGCGGCGCGGGGGTCTTCTTTGCAATTGCGTTGGTATGATGATACTCAGCATGAGATAAGTATTGGAGAGCAGATACGAAATAATAAGGTAAGCCACGCGCTCGGAGCCAACTACCAGAGCTTCTGGGGTAGGTACCAACGCATCCAAGCATATCTTGACGGGCTTGATAGATATTATGTTGTGTGGAGTGGCGCTAAGTACAATTACAAGGGTTGCCTCACTGATACAAGGAACAAACCAATCGTCATGGAAAAATTCCTACTAATTTACTCTACATAGTTACCATCGTCAGGAATATAGCTTTAAAAACAGTTGGTAACCACTGACATGTATATTTGCACTTCTGCAAAGGGAAGACGGAAGGTCTAATGAGCTCTGGAATATGTGTATTGAGCATGAGCATTTCCATAATATCCATAAGGTTGGTTCTGCATAGGAGCAGCTTGCCAATAGGTTTGGTGCTGCATGGGAACCTGCAGTTGCTGTTGTACTGGTGCAGGAGCTTGCTTTTGGCTCTTCATCTGTTGCTGTTCAGCAAGAGTTGGTTGCCTGCCGATAAGACCCCAATTGGAGGCACCTGATGCAGGTTTTGTATTATTCGAGTTGGCTGAAAATGATTGGAAGGGCTTGCTGTTGATATCATCAAGATTGACGATACTTTTCATGGATTTCGTGATAATATCAACTTGGTCCTCACTTACAGGCACCAAAGCTCGAGAATTGGAGTCACTCTGGGGTTTATCTTGATAGGGAAGTTGTGGTGTGGAGTTGTATGCAGACATGATCAAGCTGGAATCAAAGGCAGGTTTGCTGATATTTGTGATGGAGGTGCTGACGGGGGAGAACTCATCAAATGACGAGGCACTGGACGTAAGCGACAAGGTTGGCGTCGTCATCAAAGATGGAGTTTCCAGTAGGTCAAAAGGCTTGGTCTGAATGGCCACGGAGGGGGGGACATTTGCCACCACGGAGGGGGGGACATTTGCCACAACCTCATTAGAGCAATCATCTTCTTCATCATACTCGCTCACATCGTCAGTCAAAGCATATCCCGTTCCTCGGTAGGAGTATTCCTTCGAGGGCTCACGAGAATAGCTACTTGTTTGCTTTTTCGACACGCCCTTGACTTCGTTGTTACCTAACTGATAAATTTTAAAGAAACGGAAGTAACTGATACCATCCAAGAGCAAATCAAACTGTCTTTGATTGGAGTTCTCGCCCATGGGCGGAGTGCCGTTGGCAATGATTTTGAGCACGTGTGTGCCGAGGCCCCATGTGAATTGGAACTTGGTGTTGCCGCGGGCGGCCTTGGATGCGTGGATTGGCTTTCCATCCATGAAAAGCTCACGTTTTCCGGACACGTGAGACCAAATCAATACCACCTCATGCTCTTCACCGCGGCAGTTGGCCTCGGTCTCGCCAGCCGCAATTGCCTTGGCGGAGGAGAAACCAAACTGGAAAGTAATACGACGCTTGGTAGCGGTAATGTGCTTCCCCGCTCTTTTGGAACGGTAGTTGATTTGGTAGGGCGGGTTACGCTGGAGGTCGTAGCGAGGGGATAAATCAGACGACGGCATGGTTAAATGAGTAGTTGGAGGCGAATCTGTGAAGGTAAGTTATTGGAAGGGAAGCTGTTCGTGCTGTCAGTGTAGCTGATCGATGCTGAAGTGTGGAAGTGTGCTGCAGTTATTATTTATGAGATCACTGGAGTTGGGAGTTGAGCAGCAAGATAAGTCGCCGCGGAGTTGTGGAACAATAAGCTTCTGATTATTGCAACACAACGGGCCGTGGGAAGTTGTAGGCGTCTCCGTTGATTCATGGTTGGTTCTGGTCCTGGCCAAAAACGGAGTTTCATTCTTACACGATTCTTCCTCTCTCCTTTCCTCTCTCAATTCCTCACCCCATTTCCGTTCGTTTCTCGTGAAGGTAATTCAAACTCATTCAATACAAACTTATCATACTTAGATACATGTATTGTACTTCGTTCTTTCTCAATCACACAACAAAATAAGATGTTGATGTGATCAAAATTCTAGAAGTATTGAGGAGTATTATTGCAACCACGGTAGTACCAAAGTATCCACAAAAAATTTAGGCTAATTCAAAGATGTGGTCGACACCAGGGATTTTCCTACCAAACCATGCCCGCTAACTTTTCCAAACGGCAAGCTGGTGCGGGCGTTGAAATGGGAAGACAATTCTTCGACCAAATGGATGGATAGTCGCTGTCTTTGATTTCACTATGACAAGATTTCATCATTTAAGAAGAGTGCTGCCTTCGTTTCCATGCTCTTCCCACCAGTGTTGGTTTGGATACATTATTCTCATGCTGCCCATGTTTCTATCAGCAGCAGATCAATTGTGATGAATAATCGCAGCACGTTGCCATCACTAGATATGGTATCATATTCGTAAAGGATAGGTGCAAGACAGGATGCGGTCTAAGCTGCACTGATGAATGCAAGAGCAGTAAGACTGTTCCCTTTGATAGTAAACTCACAGATTGTCATGTGACAGAGCCTGCTGAAGCCACATTTTGCTTCATCGAAAATGTTCTCTCAGGAGTTACGGTAGACACAGCCTCTAGCGGTGAGGGAAGCGACGCTGTTCTAGCTCATTTGCAGGTTTGAAGGAACCACGGGAGTTTAAGCAGCTTGTTTGGGCGATGAAAAGGGCCAGTGCATCAGCTGTCCGCTCCACAATCATTTGCTGCACCTTGACAATCCTACAATGATAGAGGATTCAGCAGTGTGGAAACAATGCCATTCTACGTGACTAAGTGACATTTGCAGCGTGCTTATTGAGCTCAATGCAAAGTTAAATAACATAACAAGTAGTTCTTGTCAAACTGTTTTCAGCATGCCTGCCAAGTCTGACTTCAGATGAAAGTGTGTCTGACTTCAGATGAAGGTGTTGTAAGACAAGCTCAAGTAACCTGGAATGTGCTATAAGCTGTCGTCTACAGTCAAGGATAAATGACGTTCTAAGTATAAGTAATTATTTCAACAATTTGACCATCCCCTTTTGCTGTTGTTTCCGTACTCTCACTGAACTCTACTTCGGTGCACACGAGGGCAGGAAAAACATTTTGATATTCAAAGAAGTATCAAACTATTTAGATCTCTCCGACAATTGGGATGGAGCCTCCGAGTTGCTCGTGCATCATAAGTCCGAGAATACCCATCATGGCGGCACGGCCGTTGTTGAGCTCAATAGCACGCTTCTTAAGCTTGGTCTCTTCATCGAACTTGTCCCAGCCGAAATCAATGAATCCGTTACGGAAGTCACCGACGAATTCGTTTCCAGTTCCTGGAATGCTCTTCATGACGAACAATTCAAGGAGACCAATAAAGCAGACAATCTGAACGGTTCCCCTGTCAGGAACAGAGTCGGGGCCGAAGAGGGCAGCAAGTCCGTTGGGGTAGGAGTCGAAAGAGTGTCCAGCGTAATCGATGGATCCTGAGAGGTGAACACCAGCACGGGTGATGATGTTACCCAAGAAGGCAAGCTGGGCAATACGTCCGTGCTTGATCTCAACGAAACGAAGACGGTCGAAACGCTCTTGGTTGGCGTTGTCAAGAAGTCCAAGAGGATCGAAGAATCCAAGAGGAGGCTGGACACCGAGCTCATTCTCGAAGGCGTTAAGGGCGGTGGTGGCCTTGCCGGTTTGGACAGGGGCAAAGGCGGCGGCGGAGGCGACAGCGGCGGCAAAGATGACGGACTTCATGGTGAATTACTTATGAAAAATTGTGGGTGCAACGTAATAAGTACTACCACGCCGAGAAAGATTTGACTGCAACTTCCAGCAAATAAAATCACAACGAAAGGTAATCTTTGGCATTTAAAGAGTGCTTACCTCTTTGTTTGATATCAATTATAGTTATGTGACGCTACATATGAAGACACAAGTGCGTTAGCGACAACAAAGAATTTCACTACTTTTAGTATCTCCACTCCACCACTGACCATGAAATGCTTCGTCAGATTTATTGAGTTGATACCATAGTTATGTAATTGTGTAAACATTTCCACCTCGCAGTTCCTTGGTAATCAACATGTTATAAGTTCGAAGCTGAAATAAAAACGCTTGTGCAAAAAGAAAGTGCCTATGGTGTTATGAGTCGAACGCTGAGGATTAGAAGGTCTATTAAATAATTATTACATAGGATACAACCCCTTCAATCTTCAAGATGTGATGCTGGTGTTAGATGCAGCTACTTTACACCACGCCAACGATAGGGATGAAGCCGAGCGTCCAAGTGCTTGTAAACTGGAGCAGTCTTGCTTGGAGCTGAAAATGAAGCTCATAAAGATTGCAAATAGCCCTCTCTCTCTGCTATTGTACTAGCAAATTTAGAGCTCTCCAACAATTGGGACAGAGCCTCCGAGTTGCTCGTGAACCATAAGTCCGAGAATACCCATCATGGCGGCACGGCCGTTGTTGAGCTCAACAGCACGCTTCTTAAGCTTGGTCTCTTCATCGAACTTGTCCCAGCCGAAATCAATGTATCCGTTACGGAAGTCACCGACGAATTCTCCGGGGGCGGCACCGTTAGCAGAGTCCTTCATGACGAACAATTCAAGAGCTCCGATGAAGAAAAGGATCTGTCCAGTTCCGGCT
Organism: Skeletonema potamos; assembly: GCA_036940105.1. NCBI lineage: Eukaryota > Bacillariophyta > Thalassiosirophyceae > Thalassiosirales > Thalassiosiraceae > Skeletonema > Skeletonema potamos. Next base: position 6,319 of record JALLBJ010000713.1, on the reverse strand, counting down.
CCGGGGATGGAGTCAGGGCCTCCAATAGCAGCGAAACCATTGGGGTAGGAGGAGAACAAATCTCCAGCACTATCAATGGGTCCGGGAAGGTGGTATCCAGCACGGGTGGTGATCTGTCCAAGGAAGGCAAGCTGGGCAATACGTCCGTGCTTGATCTCAACATAACGGAGACGATCGAAACGCTCTTGGTCGGCGTTGTCGAGCATTCCGAAAGGATCGTAGAATCCAAGAGGAGGCTGGGCACCGAGCTCATTCTCGAAGGCGTTAAGGGCGGTGGTAGCCTTGCCGGTTTGGGCGGGGGCAAAGGCGGCGGCGGAGGCGACAGCGGCGGCAAAGATGACGGACTTCATATTGGAAATGTTGGTTTATTTTTATGAACATAAGCATCGACATGGAAGTGGATCTTTGATCGGCGGGAAAGAAGGTCGGGAAAAGATGGGACGGCCCCGTTGAAAAAGTGAATAGTTGTTACTTTAATTGTATTTTAGGGTAGGCATTATGATATTCTATAGGTTGGACCGTAAATCTTCTAGATCGAAGTTCAACAACACCACGTACGAAATCCTTATCTGCCGGCATGCCGCCAACACGCTCTTTGCCTCACAATACTCACTTAGAACTCTATTGCCACCATGAAGTCCGTCATCTTTGCCGCCGCTATCGCCTCTGCCGCCGCCTTTGCCCCCTCTCAGGTTGGCAAGGCCACCACCGCCCTTAACGCCTTCGAGAGTGAGCTCGGTGCCCAGCCTCCTCTTGGATTCTGGGATCCCCTCGGCTTCCTTGACCGTGCCGATCAAGAGACATTCGACCGTCTTCGTTACGTCGAGCTCAAGCACGGACGTGTTTCCCAGCTTGCCTTCGTTGGAAACCTCATCACCCGTGCTGGATTCCACCTTCCCGGAAACATCACCCCCGATAGCACCTTCGACTCCTACCCCAATGGTCTTGCCGCTATCAATGGACCTGATGCTATCCCAACTCCTGCTCTTATCCAGACTCTTGCTTTCATCGGTTTCCTTGAGCTCAAGGTCATGACCGATGTTACCGGAGAGTCACAATTCCAGGGAGACTTCCGTAATGGCTTCGACTTCGGCTGGGACAAGCAGTCCGCAGAGTGGCAAGCACAAAAGAGGGCCGTCGAGCTCAACCAAGGCCGTGCCGCCATGATGGGAATTCTTGGACTTATGGTTCACGAGCAACTCGGAGGCTCCATCCCAATTGTCGGAGAGATGTAAATTTTCTATTTAGGACACACACATGAATGTACTTTCTCTAGACTCCTTCTTTGACGGCTGAACTCAAAGATTGAAGGGCAAATCTTCATTTTCACACGAGAAATCTGAAGTAGCTTGCCCCAACAACTGACGGCTATGCAATATGATTGCAAAGATTCTTTGTGATATCCTAATTTAATAGACCCCTCTCGAGACCCACCAATAGAGGCACTGGTGAGGGGAACTAATGTACCTTAAGTACTAATTCTCAATTAGCTCTCACGGAATTTTGAACATGCGTATCGTCTTGTGTGCATTAAAGTGTAAACACTTCTACATCATATATTTATTTTGAGTTCTTTTCGGCAGAAATGTGAGCGCTGGCTTGTTATTGTCCTACGTAGTACACACTCACTCATGGGTCATGGGGGAATATTGAACTGATGACTTCCAAGTACAGTTCTTTTTTTGACATAGTCAAAGCATGAGCTCGTATCCAAAGAATCTCGCTCTCGTAAGGATGAACGGCAATCTTAAAATGCCCAATACAATAGAAGGTATCGTCTACAATACCTGATAATGAACTCGAAGCAACGCTTAATTGGTATTAGGTATCACTGCTCTACTAACTCTCCACATACCCCAAGCAAAACTGACGATGTGGGTACCACCTCCATCTACTACGTATGGAGGCAACACATCTCTCGAAAGCTGTGCAGCAGGAAGGTGCCGCTCTTGATTTCATAATATCGTAACAGCACAAGAGAGGAACCTCAGGTTATTACTACAATCTACACTGCTACATGGTACCACACGTACGGACCCAGGATGGGACACTTATTTTATTTGTCTGCCTGGTCTGGGTTCGCAAGGAGTTCGCAGGCAGGCCCAGCAAATTTTTGAGTCGGATCAGCGGATCAGCCGGGATCCGGGATCAGCCCTCCTGTCTGCTCACTAAATAATAAATAATACCACCACTATGTACAGTATTTCTACACAGCAATAAAAGGCAGAGAGTGACCCACCCCGTCGCAGCAGAGCGTGGTTGAAAGGGGCGATAGCAATATAACTTTAGCCAAAATAATTGTCGGCGGCTAAAGTCGCTGCCGTCTATTCCAGTTGTTAATTTCTTGGTCTTCATCTGTCCCATCATGAACGAATCTACACCGCCACCACTTCCCCCCGCCCTCTCCTCTCGGCTACAATCTTCAATGAATCCACAAACAGGACAGTGCAAATTCCATCCAACAGTGCAGTTATGCGAATTAGTTCAAAATAACACTCGTTGGGTTATAAGACGCAAACTATGCTACAAGTGCGGAAACCGTCCTAAGGGCATAGGCAAGCATCATATGCCAGGAAAGTGCGTGTCACATGTAAACAGGGAATCGAAGCTGATTGGCCAGAAGACTGAGACGTCGGAAAGAGGAAGGCAGCTTAGGCGCTCAAGCTCTTTGTTGCGTAATAGTTCGCGTAGTTCCAATATGAGGAGTTCTAGCCAATCACCTGCTGATGGTCGCACTCAAGAGAGGGGGCGCAGTGTAAGTGTCACCCGAAGGACCCGAAGTGCTAGTGTAGGAGTTTCTGGTAGGGAGAGTTTGAGTTCCTCCTCTGGAAACATCGCTCAAAGGAGCACAAGCGCAAGTCGGGGGAGAAGTTCTTCCTCAGTGGAGGATGTAAAGAAGGATGAGGGTTGTAAATTTAAGAGCAGTAACCATCGACACACCAAGAGCATGACGGCGATAGAAACTGATGAAAACGTGAAAACCATCAGTAAAACAGATGATAATGCTTATTCCAAGGAATTTAAGTCATCTTACCGGGATCGGGCCTTGGAATTCACGCAAAAGGTAATTGAGGACTCAGGAGACAATGGACGTTCTCAGGCTATTGTACCCATTGAAAAAACTGAACTTGGTGCTCATCAAGCTGATACTGACGACTTCGACGAATCAGATCCTATTATCATGATTCCCACGATTCACCTTGATGATGCTTCCCTGCCTCCGCCCCCTCCACGCTCTTTTGAAGAGATGGAAATACATGAACGTCGACAAGAGTTACGAAGAAATCAAATTCGCCATCAGCGTAGGGAGAGAACTATGAGTGGGGACAAATTGAATGCCAACTTGATTAAGCAACAGATGGAAGAAAAGAACTCAAGAAGCCCACGACGGCAGTCTAGTTTGAAAAATATAGGCAATCAATATACTGGCATGGATCCCGCAACAGAATTGAGAAAAATCCGACGGGATGGGAATAAGCAATCGGCTTCAATACAATGTAAGCTTCCTGATTTCCCCACTCCGGTCTCTACGAAACCTGTCCATCCATCTTTGGCTGTCTTGACGGCTTTGGAGAATCATCGTCAAAAGGTTAAAGATGATGAATCAGAAATAACTCCACCTCCCGCTGTCGGCAAACATCATCTTAGGCAGAGCAGGAAAAGTAGCCATGTTGAGAGGGACAAAGTCGTTACGATCCAAAATTCCGCTGATGTGGGCAAAGATGGCCCCGGAGAAAATGTCGATGCAGATGTCGAATCAGAAACAAGCTCCATCTCCACTGCATCGGCAAAACAGTATCGAATGCAGCCGGAACCCGCCCACGAGTTACATTCTCGTCATCCAGAACTGAAGGGAGTGGATTCAGATCTACATAAATTTCCGCCCGTAAATGTCACCCTTGATCGCGCGAGATCACGATCCAAGTCGAGGCCAGTTGATGCGCCAGAGGAGAATGGCATGCAACTGGCTGTGTATGATAAGACAAACAAACGATCCTCGTCAACTCGTGGGAGTGGATCAGAAGTCAGGAATCCTTCCAGTAAGGTAGAAGTTGAGAAGAAGAGCTCTCATGATCAAGATGCTGCGATATTTGACAAGAAGAGAGGCATGAAACACTCACCGAGGATGCAGCGGTTAAAGCCGAGTGCTTCTTCTCGTTCTCATCATCGTGAAAATTCCAAAGTACATCCAGATGAAACGTCCCCTGCCCGAAAGATACTCACAACATCTAGTAGTGTCCGAGTATCAAAACATCAAGAATCGAAACATGTTTCCCGCAGCTTGTCCAGTCGTGTTCGGGATGCCAGTGGTAGGGATTTATCTGAAAAGAGAACATCCAAGTCAGTGGAAAGATTTTCATCTCTCGCAAACAATAGTCCAGCCTTGATGGATGGGAAGCAACGACGAAGCAAGTCATCTGTGACTTCCAGACGCGAGCGCTCCCCTCATACCAGTAGCACACAGCCTGAATCCTTATACTCAGATGACTTGTTGCGGAAGAAAAGTGCTAAGGAAGGACCAGTTGTTATCCACAAAAAAAGAGCAACGAGACGTAGTCCCAAGGACGAACGACGAGAAACCGTCGATTCAAGCGATGGTGTCAAGCCGGTGACTGCCATTAGATACTCAGAAGATGAGCGATCTCATGCTTCGAGTATCAGTGCAGGTTCTAGGTCTACGCTTGAAGAGTCCTTACATTCCGATGGTGAGGGTGAGAAACATGCTGACGTCAGGGAGAAGGCTATCAGTGTATTGAAAGGTGGTGCAAAGAACTTGGCAATTAAAGGTAGAGGTGCCTTGGGTGGCCTGAAGGACACGTCAAAAAAGTGGCAGAGCGCTCTGTTCGTGTGATAAGAGATGACGGTAGTGTTCACTCTGAAATCTTAACAAGGGAACATAAATAAGCAGAATGTATATGTAATATAAATCGCAAGCAAGTTATTTGAATTGGTCACATCATCCACGTATGCATGACGGATGCAGAAAAATGTTGTTGCATACAATATGAAATCGATAACTAAATACATACTTAGCACAAATGAGTTTTAGACTACAGTACTGCACAGGTATTCGAGAGTTTGATCATTCAAGATGCTTCTAGCCATCATTTAAAATGAAAGGCAGCAACTGCTCTATTTCTTGCTTGGATTGATGACTTTTCACTAAGAACCGCTGCTTCTGCTGCTAAGCGGGATGGGTCATCTTGAAATTCAGCCCGCTGCTTCTCTTGTTCCAGCAGCACCATTTGAGAATGGTGCTTCCTTATCTTGGAGATCTTCCTCGGCACTTTAAAGAGCACCAAGTGTTCAATGCCTACAATTTCGCTGCCTTCCACGCCGCACTGAGCAAGGGTAGGCACGTCCTCGCCACTTGCTTCCATTCCATCACGGACTAGCCTTCTAATGCGAACAGCTTCCTGGACAGTATCACGCTTCGATAAAACACTACGCTCAGAACTAGTGTAGAACAATTCATTTACTGGGGTTGTCGTCTTCTCGTATACGTATAACGCGGAAGACTCAGAGAAGCGGACTCCCTTCTGGCACCGGAGATGAGCAGGTGATGCAGGCCATTCTTCAATCAGCTCACCAGGGCGAGTAGGTGCACACAGAGATGATGCGCGAGGTCTCCTAAACTGGTCGATCATACTACTTGTACAGTAAACAGATGCCATCGTTGTCGGGCCGTTCTGGTATTTCATGATGGTGTGTTTTCACAAAATAAGGAGACGCACCTGCCTGCCCTGCCCTCCCTTCCCTTCCGAAAATTGCATGCAGGCAGGATTAAGTTAAGTGGTTCACGAACCTAAGACGCACTCATTGCTCGTTTAGAGAGAGAATGGTACTCTCTGGAAGGCAAACGAGGTCATAAGTCATGATGACCGTTGGTGGGTACCGGAAGTGATGTTATTTGGAGGTAATTGGGTAAATTAACCTTAATCTTTTTCAGCTTTTCACGATGCGGGACCCACTTGAAGTAGAGAGCGCGAAAGTTATGTAGCTCTGTATTAATTCCTACAACGCAACTCGAATTTGTCAAGACCCTGACACGAATCACTGTGATGAAGATGTCACACCGACACAGCGCGATGAATACCGCACGAGCCCGCGAACCAATTCCTCCTTCTTACGTGAAGTGGGTCCCGGATCGTGAAAAGCTGATGGGTTCGCACTCTCCCACTCCCAGCTCCCAATTAAGGTGGAACAAAAGTAAAAAAGCGGCTTTTTTCGCCGTTTATCTAGCAAAAAAGGCCTCGGGCGTCAACGGTAGGAATAGTACAGGCCGATTTGAATGATTTTTCTCCCAATTCAAATCACG
>JALLBJ010000712.1:0-13861 GCA_036940105.1 Skeletonema potamos | reverse complement strand
TTGAAGCCATAGATGCAGTGACCGATGGTGTCTGTGATTTGGCCTCCAATCCATCATCTTTCAACACCGCCATTTCCGCTTGCGCAGATGCAGCTGACAAACATCCCAAATCATCATGCGGTTTATTGGAAGCGGAAGCAGATATTGAGGTGCTTTTAGATCTGTATCTGGATCTGGATGACATCGATTTCCTACTCTGAGATAAGTTAGAATTCCTACTTTCGATAATCAGGTCCCGAGGAATGGGAGTAGCCTCTGATTTGCTCAGTGAGATTCTAGATGCATGGACAGAGGGGCTTGTCGCTATCGATGCTGGCAAAGAAACAAGCATATCATTGTTCTCTCGTGGGTTTGTAGCGGCATTCGGGATGCGGCCAGAGTAATCATCCCGCTCATCCTTGTTGGTCGTAGACATCCTTGATCTTGACTGCTTAGATTTCTTACTAGAAAGAGAAAGTGATGATGCTGTGGTCATTGACGACAAAAGGACATCAACCCGATGGTCCGCGGATGGTTCAAGGGGTAATCCGGAGCCGAATGATTTGCCAGGAGAGTAGCTGGCCCAGTTCTTCATCTTCTGGCTGCTGCTGCTGCTGCTACCTCAGAAGACAGAACAGATGCCGACACACTAGCTGTACCTACACTATTAGCCCACCAGGACGATGTTCCAATTCAAGCTTGTCAATGGCCAGTTACTACTAAATTCGCCTTGAGGTTCGTCGGAAGAGCTCTACTTCTGTTCATGGGCATGTTGTTGTGAGGAGAAGCTGCTTAGCGGATGAGAATGCATCAATTGCCCATCCAACGCATCATAACTACGAATCATACTTTCTTTTTACCATATTATCTACACCTTAGTTTAAGTATCTACGTATGTTTAGATATGTTTGCACTCACAAAATTTTGGCGAGGTCAACGAAAAAAATGAACATGTCTTCACTTCCTCTCCTTTCACTCACTCCTCTTCTCCTCGTGAATTCATTCCCAGAGTATTGTAGTAAAGAAACTAAGGTATTGTAGGGTAGGCTTCCTTCGCTGTATCTCCTGCTTACCTGGCAGTGACAACCTGGAGCAGAGCAAATGAAATCTAAGCAACGGAATCAGCATGTACGCCTTGGTTAATTCTTGTAATATGAGTATCTTCTAAACCAAAAACTCTACATCTAGACAGGTTCTAGTATGCACACATCAGCAAACTCACAACGGGTATTACCCGGGCACTCGTCGAAACCATTGCCACAGCGAATTTGACAACCTAAAAAGTTAAAAGTCTGAATCCCAGCCGAAGTTGTTGTAACTTCAGCACAATACATGGATATATCGATTGGAGATTGCGTTGGTGACTTTGAAGCAGCAGCTGTGGGAGCAGACGTCGGCTTAAGCTTGTAACCAGCATTGAAATACTTTTCGGAATCAAAGCCTGGTCCTACAGTGAAACAGGCTGTCATGCCACCATGAGGTGTCATCCCAATTACATCACTATCAAGCACTGAATCATCGGTACCTGCAACTTGTGGTAGTGTGAAGTTATAGTCATCACCTGGTGACGGCTTGAAGAATTCAATGAAGTATTCACCATCTTCTACCTTTTCAAATTTGTACAGTCCTTGTGCTTCTGAAGCTCCCGTATTTACCCAATCATTGCCATTCTCTTCCGGGGTGCATAACTTGAGATTTGCCCAGACAGCCTGGAATGGCTTTTCAACGTCATAATCGAAAATTCCATTCTCGTTTTCATCGAAGAATATGAATCCCTGAATCATATACGATTCTGCAGTGCCTGAAACAGGTGGGGTTATTGGTGCATTTGACAGAGCATTTGTGTTTGGCACAGGTGGTGGTGGGGGACTACTTTGTTTTGTTGGCACAATCGTAGGTTTCCTCGTGGGTGTCGGTGAATTAATCACAGGTACTGGTGCTGGCTGCGGTTGCGGTGCTGGTTGGCCATCAACATCATCTTCTACAAAGAGGGCGCGTATCAACGTTGAGAATGTGTCTGGGTCGACAGCTTGGAGGTAACTAACGATCCTCTCCTGATATGCATCTTCATATGGATGGCGAACGATTGTATCAACAGTAATGGATGAATCAATTGTATCGTACTTTGTCGTTTGCTGATATGTCATGGTCAACCCATTTGCTTCCGCCGTCACATTTTGCAAGTGACGAAGATTACGGCGACTGCTCTGCTCAAACACAAAGGTTTCTGCAACCACCTCGATTGTAACATTCCCTACACTCTCTAGGACGTAATCACCGTCATTATATGCATCAATGACTCTTGGAGAGTAGAAAATGTTCAAGTAAGCCTCCAAATCCTTCGAAATTGAGTTCATGTCATTATTATTCATTTGCCCTGGATTCGTAACACCCTCGAACAATAGTTTGAGATCGGAAGTGATTACGGGACCAACCGTGATGGAGGGTTTGTTTTGCGGAGGAGGCACCACACCCACCACATCTGTTGTAGGCGATACCTCTTGCTGACTATCTGTAATAATCTCTTCTACCACATCTGTTGTGGGCGATACCTCTTGCTGACTAGCTGTAATCATATCTTCTTGTGTAGGCATATTCGTCGAACAAGATACTTTCTCTGCAAAGTCACAAATTCCACTTTTCACATCGTATAATGTTCCCGAGGAACACAATTGAATTTCACCCACGGCAGTCCCAATAGCTGAACATTCGACGAATCCTAAGCATCCTTTGGTAGCAGTGAGTCCACTTTTACCATATGGACAATGGTATAGACCAACATACGTCGGACTTGTCGTGGGGACCGGGATGGGTTGGAATGCATTGCTGTTGTCATTATTTTCTTGTAAATCGGTGGTATTTCCACTTCCACCACCCTTACCTACCACAACTGCCACAGCTACCACAATACCAATGATTACGATAACAACAATGGGTATCACTATCATTTTCGTTCTTCTCCGTTTCACTGATTCAGGGACCTCCTCTCTGTCATAATACCGCTCCTGCTTTTGTCTCTTGTCGTAGGCTTCTTGGTTCTCATAGGATGATGCTGCTGCTGCTGCTGCTGAATTCTTATTGGCGGTAGAAGAAAATCGTTGATTAGGATCTTCCCTAGGCCCCCGAGATTGTTTCTTCTTGGGTATGTTGTTAATGTTGTTCTTGTTGTTGATAGTAGTTGTGTACATCATGGGATCAATAGCAGTTGCACCAACTCCTCTTGGTGGCGAATACTTACTTTCCCCTCCTCCCTGATAGGATATATTGTTTTGTTGTTGATGTTGTTGTTGGAGCCTACTATCATAACTATTGTCAAAATACGGTTGCGATGGCATGAACGATGAATGCTGCTGCTGCTGCTGCTGCTGTTGTTGTTCACGATGAAGATTTCGTTGCTGTTGCTTCATTCTTCTTCGATCATCTCTATGACTGCTTCTCATCCCATCATTATCGCCATTGGTATGCTTCCTTTGATTATACCTCCTGTCGTCACTCTGTCTCCTCCTTCTTCTGCTGCCCTTACTCCCGCCATGCTTAGAATCATACCTCCCCCGATAATGATGATGATAACGATCATCCACACCACTTGAAGACGAAGAGCTATCACTATCATCGCTGCTGCTGCTGCTACTACTACTGCTAGAACTTTCATCCTCGTCACTCTCACTTGCAATTTCATCCATACGATATGCCCCCCTTGACGGATGCTGATGATTATAATAATGCGAACCACCACCACCACCACCACCACCGCCTGCTGTTGTTGTTGTTGTTGTTGACGGTCCTTCAATGAATGATGGGTCCGAAATAACCGATGCAGCATCTAATCGTTTGGCCATTTCTAATATTGAATCAGCATCGCTAATTTCGGTAGTGTCGTCATCGGGTGTTAGAAATGCACCGCTGTAGTCATCGTCAATTTCGGATAGGGAGTAGTATGGCGGTGTATTGGTAGATGAGGTGGAGGGAGCAGTGGTGGTGGTGGTGGTGGTGCCTCCGCTAGATGAGGAACGATCTCCTCCTCTTGGTGGTGGCGGCGGTGGTGGAACGTTCTTTCGAGCCATTATGAGATGTGATAATATTTGTACACGAAAAGATTATATGTGTTTATGATGACAAAAAAACCAAAAAAACTATCATACGATAAAACATATTTGGCAAGTTTTATCTTCCCTCTATCAGTCACCCAATCGACACTTTTTATATTACACACTGCTGCTGGGGATAAGGATGGCAGAAATGATGAATCCCATGGGGGCGGCGACAGTATACCATGCTATACTTCGAACTACTTTGCTGATGCGATGAAAGATAAGGTGGCTGCTCTGCATATTATTGTACACGATAACTCGCATCTATCTCGCATGAGAAGACACTGATGGCGCCATCATACTTATTACAGTATCCGGATGGTATCTACTTTTTACTCGCATTTTTTTTTTCAACCATGCATAAGTACAGAAAGAGGCCGGTTGCCATTTTACTTGCTTCCAGAGAAAACGAACTAACAATAGGAGAGGGAGCGTGGTCGACTAATAAATGTCCTTCACCCTGATATCACGCGAACGGGCTGGTCAGAAAAAATAAATCCAAAGATGACATCATCGTCATCAATAACATACGATGCCATTATGGCATTACAAAACTCCACATTCCACCATGAATGCTTCATCTCCGTTGTACAAGAGACATCAATACCAACCATGTCATCAACGTCTGCTTCTTTATCATCAACAGCATCAACAACGAACAGTCCAATCATCTACTGCAACTTCATATTCCCAATCGGCCTCAACGCCACAGTCGAAATCAAAGACATACCCTGCAGTCAATTCACACATGTATCTTCCAACACTAATATCTACAATGAGGGAGAAGCTACGGCAGTACTCAAGCCGACAATAACAACTGAAGAAAGGATGTCAGGACAAGCCTTTACCCATGAGTATTGTGCAAGGATAGATATCCTATTCGACAAGAATGGAGATGGAGTTACAGAGTCAGTATTGTACAATCGTTTCATGATTCCGATTACGTATCGATTTGAAACAAAGGGCGGCAACAATAGCAGTAATGACGATGTCATTATTTCTGCAAGTATTGCTGGTAATAATAAGAGCGGGTCATCACTAATACTTGATACAAAACAAATCGTTGGGATTGCAATTGGTGCAGTTATTGGATCTTTCATGACGTTACTGTTCGTTTTGTTGCTGTGTCGATTCAAGAGTTATAGATTGAATAGGAGAAAGGGCGACCAAGTCGACAACATCAATGTTGAGATGCCAAATGGTCTTATAATATAGTTTTAAGAAGTTCCGACCTCGTTTTATGTAAGACTCACTTCTTCTTCTTCTCTCTCTCTAGATATTGACCCATAACAAATAGCCATAGTAGAATAAACAAGGTGGCGGATGGTGTAACGCGAGATCAATCTCATTACCATCAAAATCTCCTCTAGCCTCACATGCAATGAACAAATCCATCATGGGTCCAAATTTTTGAGTTTCGAAAATAATACGAATGTGACTCTCATACATGTCATTTCCCGCAAAGTTGACGTTCAGGATGTATTTCTTGCTAGACGAAGAAGTTGCTGCTGCTGCTTCTTCTTCTTCTTCGAGGTGTTGAGTGATCTCATGCATGGCTATCAAAGTAGCCAAAGGGTTCTTCGCTAACTTGGTGTTCGGAGGTTTGTTACATGACCAGCCGGGCGGACCACTGAAGTGATCCATCGGGATAATGATGCCGGATGATGATGGTGTATCGTCATCCGCGCTACTTTCATCGTCACTCTGCACTTCTTCGTCTTCACCCTTCTCTTCCTCATCTTCGCCGACACTTTTTTCGGATCCATCATTCTCTTCATTTCCAATCGGCGGATACTGCAAGGCTGGAGGGAGAATACATCGGGCACCACCGCGATTCTTCACAAAGTCACTAATAACTTCGGGTAACCTACTCATCAAACTTTCCAAGTGCTTTGTTGCATCTTCTTCTCCTGGACGAGACGTAACTATCTCTCTCCAACCTTCATCACTCCCAATCAGCAAGTGATGTAACGCTTCCGACATGAGTTTCGCATATGTTGTCCCCATTAGTGACACGTTCATGGAGATGCCAGGCTCAACAGTTTCAACTTTATGCCACATTCCCGACGGAAAGTAAAGGCAATCTCCTGGATACAAAGTGACTGTCATCTCTGGCCCATACGCATTATTTTCACCATATTCAAATCCATAAGGGTTATTGTTTTCAGTGTCCGAATCACAACCTGTCCCTGACATACAGGATAAACGAGCAACCTTCAACTGATTCTCAATTACACTCGCCTCACGAGCGTAATGCGGAGTAGTACCCCGTAGTGGGTGCCGCACTCTCCCTCTGCGCAATGTCCATCTCTTCACACCACTCAATTGAATTGTAAAGTTCTCTTGAAAGTCCGTGTGCCATCCTGTGAGATGTTTCTTGCTGCTGCCGTTCTCTTTGGACGTACTACTCGAAGAGGATGTACTAATGAATAACTCTACCTCACCACGTCCTAACGTGGTACCTCCACCAATTGTGACGACATCGGCATGTGGTGGATGGTATTGTCCAGAACCTAAACCAGTTCCTCGCAGCAAGGATCCAACCAACAACTGCTCCAAAGCCGGTGGAGCGCGACAATACGCAGGATGAGACCCAGATTGATGCAGAGCAAATGCAGAAGTTGGATCTGAAATCTCAACACTATTCAGAGCTGTATTCGTGCCCGACTTTAGCCACAGGAAGACGTTATGGGACGACGTTTCCGCAAAAATTTGTTTCACGTCAAGGTCAAAAAGGAATTCGTTGCATATGTAGGAAACTATTTCCTCATTTCCAGCTTGTCTATTGTATTTACGATTGATGCATACAGCGTCTTTGCGGAAGTGATTCTTCAGAAAACACTGGGTGGTGAGAGGGTAGAGCATGTCATCCAATAAGTTACTAGATTCCGGGCGTAGAATTGAATTAGGGGAATCCATATCCTCTGTTCTCGCCCTTTTCTTTTTAGGCGCACCATCACGGTTGTCTTGTATTATGATCACTGGTTCCTGAGACATTGTTGTGAGCTTGGAAAGTTGTCGATAGAGAGAGGAACGCTAAGTATCGTGATTCTGCCTGCGACGCGTTTTAGGAAGGAAGATACCATACTATCATAGCATGTTATGTTATGATGTGTCGGTGCTGCTGCTATTGCCTAGCATTTGTGGTCCCCGGACCCCGGACCCCGGACAGACCCTCTGTATGGTAAGATCTCTTAGCTGCTCTTTACTCTTTAACCTTCGTGCCGCAAGACTACGAGATGAGCATGGAGTTGATAGAATGGCAGTGCTCGTCTAGAGAATCATTCTTCTTCTTATCATCATTCTTCTCTTATATTGACATTAATGTATGAAATGATTGCTCGCCTATGAGAGACTTGCTACCGCTGCTAAGTTACTTCTACCCATCAGTTGGCAACACACTTTACTCCAAAGCAGCTTTGCAATCGTCAGAGTCCATGTCCAAAGATTCAATAAATGTTGCAAACTCGTGTTCTGTCATTCCAGCCTCCATATTTTTCGATTCATTGCTGAACCAATCTTTGCCCCTTTCTGCGTCTGAGGTCCCCAACACTATTAGTTTCAGATCATCCATGGACCACTCCAAGTTCCCCACTTCGTTCAACCAGTCCAAGAACTCTTCCATCGTGACCTTACCAGATCGGTGCACGTCCATTGCCAGGAAAAGTGATGTTTCTTTCATTGCAGATCCAGACTTTGCTGTTGAGCGGGATGAATGCGAAGTGAGAATTTGTCGGAGTTGATGTCGAAGATTCATGCGCCTGGTGCGTGGCTGGATATGGATAGGGGCTTCTTTGTCAACAATATCGGCATCTTTTTGAAAGCCGACCGTGGCAGCTAACCCTGACTCGGACATTGGGTAATACGTTGTGTTCGAAACAACTTCACTAAAGTACTTTGCGAACAACGCATACTTCATGCCAGCCGCATCGCCGTTGAGTGACGGATGCGAAAATATGCATTCCTCTTGTTCCTTCGTCACGTCAATCTCAAATTCATTGTGTAGAACGGTGCGTATGTCACTCGGTGATACTCTTCCATCGCCATCAATATCAAGCAAGAGGAAGGCGTCATGAATTGATTTTGTCTTGGCTTCGAGTTTCCGAATAAGTGCAATTTCAAAGGGGTGTGGATGAAAGACTCTTATGTGCGTGCCTGGCGGTTCCATGGTTATGACAATGTTGTCGCAATAATGTATGTTGTTGTTGTTCTTGTAATGATGTATGTTGCGGTTACATTTGGCTTGGTGAGGGATGGTGCATTGCTGATGCTTGAAGGCACGGGTTCTCATCGTCATGACAGGTCATGACGTCACCAGACACTTCAGAGCTCGCATCTACAATGGGCTCGAGTGCAGCAGCTCACAAAATGCAAACGCAATACGTTCAACATATATAAACGACCAAGACGAAACAAATTAAAGACACAGAGTCATCAATAACAGATTATCATGCATCGTAGCTCAAGCACTCTTTCTGTCGTTTCTAGAGAATCCACCACAAGTGAGTTACGGCCATTACTGAAGCGAAGCTTTGTGCAACAGCGTGCCTCTTTTGAAGAAGAAAGCAGGAAAAAGAAGACACTAAAGAAGTCCAGAAGCACAAACAACATAGGCAAAGTTGCAGGCTACTTGAACCAATCAAGGAGAAAGCCATATCGACTGATAGTTGACCAACCAACATTACACGATGACAACTCGATAATATATCTCCATCCAGACAAGCTGTCGGAGCTTGATCTCTTCAGAGGAGACATTGTCCTACTCAAGGGGAAGCGGCACCATGATACAATTGCAGTAGCACTTACTGACGAAACATGTGATGTATCAAAAGTAAAAATCAATAAAGTATTGAGGCTGAACTTGCGAGTTAAGTTGGGTGATGTCATTACGGTACAGCGTGGCGGACTCAACATACCCTTTGGCAAGCACATTCATATACTACCTATTGAAGACACAGTCGAAACCGTCTCTGGTAACTTATTTGAGGTTTATTTGAAGCCGTACTTTTTAGAAGCTTATAGACCTGTTAAAAAAGGTGATACCTTTACCGTTCGCACGGTCGAGTTCAAGATCGTTGAGGTCGACCCATCACCTTATTGCATCGTTGCTCAAGACACTGTGATACACAGCGAAGGAGAGCCCTTGAAGCGAGATACTCAAGATGACATGTTTCGAAATGATATAGGATACGATGATGTTGGAGGATGCTCAGCTCAATTGACTGCAGTTCGAGAAGCAATTGAGCTACCACTTAGACATCCTACTCTGTTCCGACACCTCGGCGTACGTCCACCACAGGGTGTCCTTCTTTATGGCCAACCAGGTAGTGGTAAGACGCTTATTGCACGAGCAGTGGCTAACGAGACTGGAGCGTTCTTCTTCCTAATCAATGGACCTGAGATAATGAGTATGGGAGCAGGAGAATCGGAAAGCAACCTTCGTAAAGCCTTCGAGGAAGCCGAGAAACATGCACCTGCCATCATCTTCATTGACGAGATTGACTGCATTGCCCCGAAGAGAGAGAAAATCAGTGGAGAAGTAGAGAGAAGGGTTGTAAGCCAACTGTTGACGCTTATGGACGGGATGCACAAAGGTTCGAGGATGAAACCTGTGCTTGTGCTAGCTGCTACGAACAGACCGAATGCCATTGATTTAAGTCTGCGCCGATTTGGGAGATTCGACAAAGAGATAGACCTTGGTGTCCCCACCAAGGAAGGGCGGTTAGAGCTGCTGAAAATCCACACGAGATCGATGAAGCTGGATGAGTCTGTCAACTTGGAAACTCTTGCTGAAGCAACGTCAGGCTACGTGGGAGCGGACGTGGCTGAACTTTGCACAGAGGCAGCAATGACGTGTATTAGGGAAAAGATGGATGCAATCGATGTAGAATCCGACACTATTGATGCCGAGATTCTTGACTCGTTACAAGTATCACATGAACACTTCCTTTTTGCTCTGGGCAAAGGCCATCAACCCAGTAGTCTCAGAGAGTTAGCTCATGTAGAGATTCCAGAAATCACGTGGAGTGACATTGGTGGTCTGGAAGATGTAAAGCAAGATCTGCAAGAGATGGTTCGATTTCCCGTGGAATATGCGAGTAAATATGAGAAGTTTGGCATAAACCCAAGCCGAGGCTGCCTCTTCTATGGTCCTCCTGGATGCGGAAAAACCCTGTTGGCGAAAGCAATTGCAAACGAAGCCAAAGTCAACTTCATAAGTGTCAAGGGTCCTGAGCTTCTAACGATGTGGTTCGGAGAATCTGAGGCAAATATTCGGCATGTTTTCGAGAAGGCCAGAAGCGCTGCTCCATGCATTCTTTTCTTTGACGAGCTTGATTCAATAGCACAGAAAAGAGGTGGACGGGCTTGGGATGGAGGGGGTGCTGCTGACCGTATCATGAATCAGCTACTAACTGAGTTGGATGGGTTCGTTGACAGAAAGAAGAATGTGTTCATTATCGGCGCTACCAATCGTCCCGATATACTCGATCCAGCTTTAATCCGTCCTGGACGTCTAGATCAGCTCATTTACATCCCGATGCCTGACTTTGAAAGCAGGCTGGCAATCCTTCGTGCAACTCTTCGCAAGTCTCCCGTGTCGAAAGAAGTTGATTTGCTGTACCTTGCAAGGAAGACGGACAAATTTAGTGGCGCAGATCTCACTGAAATATGTCAACAGGCTTGCAAACTCGCAATTCGTGAAGAAATTGAGCATGAAGCACGGACGTTCAGCGAGGCAGATGAAGAAATGGAGGATTTCTTGCCAGAGCTTTTACCGCGTCATTTCGAGGAAGCAGTACGAAATGGACGCAGATCAGTATCTGATAGGGATTTAGCTCAATATGAATCCTTTGCTAAGACACTTCAACATGGGGCGTTATCCAATGGGACTGGGCGGCCACTAAGCAACTTTTCTTTTCCGAAACGTCATACGAGCAAGAGAGAAAACGTTGAGAGTGTAGAAGCAATGGACGAAGATGATGATTTGTACACTTAAATTCTTTTATAACAACAGTGCATCTAGAGCTACATCATTGCTTCTTGCAGTTCTCTCAAAATTGGTCCTACTTCTGGATCGCTCATATATTTCGACATGGCCATAGGATTGCCCATGCACTCTTGAACCGCTTGCTGGAATGGATGTGATGAGATGGATGAATAGTGACAAAAAAAGCATATCTATAACAAAATATCATTTCTCACCTGCACCTTAGGATTTTTCTGTGCTTTTTCTATTACCTTTTTCACTTTTGGATTGTTCATTGCTTGTTGCGCTGCCTTCATTGCATCAGCCATTCCAGCACCACCGCCTGCTGCTCCTGCGAAAGGGTTTCCACCAGCAGCGCCACCCATACCACCCATTCCTTTGAGCATATCAGCAATGTTATTCATATCCATACCTCCCATGCCTCCTGCTCCAAATGGCATGCCTCCGAACGGACTGCCTCCTCCACCTCCAAATGGGTTGCCACCAGCAGAAGCAGTGTTATCTCTTGATTTCTTTGTTTTTGGTCCAACACTATCATTAGTAATAACCTCCACCTTGGCTGTAACCTCCTCCACATCATCACCATCGTCATCAGACGCAGCTCTTCTCTTTTTCTTTTTTGACTTCTTCACCCCATCGACTCGTGCCTCTGCTAAGGCGCGGACAAATTCACTTTTCTCAAAGAAACTTGTTGTGGAAACTCCAAGGGAGTCTAATTCAGCTTTGAGTTCTTGCACCTTCATTTCTTTGCATTTGTCTTGTTCCTCCTTGATTAGCTTTAGGCGTTGCTCTGGGTTTGTGGCACTACCCGGTGAACTTTCAGCAGCAGAAGACGTCGTCGTATAGCTGCTGCTAGTGCTAGTGCTAGTGCTAGAAGATGATGAAGTTTTGGCTGCAGTTGAAATGGGTGTCTTCCCCTCTTTCCTGGCAGCAATGAGAGCATCCACAAGCTCGGCCTTTTCCAAAAAGGTTCTAGTTGAGATTCCATATGACTCTAGTTCCTGTTTGATCGCTCCAACTCTCATGGACTTGATCTCTTCCTCTAAATTGGTGCTGTCAGTGCTGCTGAATAAGTGGAATCGCCTACGCGGCTGATTTTGTTGAATGGCACAGTGGGTGGAGAATGATGAAGGAGGAGATGTAACCGACTTGGTGCTTCCCAATGTTGTGGTGAAGGCAGCAGCATAGTTGCTGATGGACGAGAGAGTGAAGAGTAGTGATAGAGGTGAATGCATGTCTGTGGTTGTTATGGAGAAATAATAATGGTGTCAGCGTCTTCGCCGAAGCGGTCCGGAAGTCTTCGATCATCGGTTTGCGTTTGTTCTACAAAACAATGAGTCACAATGCCACGTGGAAGAAGCACTAGACCACGCACCCGCAGTTGCGGCTGTTTTGTTATCATTGATACGAAAATCGGGAAAGAGTTTTGCTAAATTGTTTAGATCCCAATATAATCTTCTTGCAAGTTTTCCTCGACGAAAGCACTTCCACACAGGCAGAAGAATATGCATGATTCCTTGTCATCAACTCATTTCTTCCTATTATTAGATTCACATCTTTTGGTGCACAAACATATCACCCACAATAACAGGATCGCCCTTTGTAATCACACTTACTCTCAAACTCCCAGATCCAAAGTTTTCCAAGTAAACCTGCTCATACTCATTTTTTGGTGCAAGCTGTGCCTCAGTCGATCTTGCATTCGCCGCGCGAAACTCTGCATCTGACTGGCTCTCCACAATAGTTGATTTTGGGGAAGACGATCCAGGTGTTTCACCCAATTGAAAACGAAATGGTGGATATATTTCCAAAATAGATGGATCATCTTTACTAGGCACAGCACCTGATGATAACCACAACTCCTTCTTCGACCCACCAGATAATGAAACTACTCCCCCGACAAGACCCTGTGCTACTCTCCCCTCCCCTACTTCTTGTTCGGCAATTTTTCCAAAATATTGATATGAATCAGGTCGAAAGGGGGAAGGTAACTTTAGTAATGGACTAAAATCCGATTTGTTGTACCACAATAGTTTCCATTCTCCATCTAATGCACTGTTGTATTCCGAAGGAGATGATGATTTTAGTGGATTTAGCGGAATCAAATTTTGTATTGCTTGTACAATAACTTCGTCAGATGAATTGCTGGAAATAGCTTCTAGTAGTGTGTTTCTTTCTTGCGGAATCGACGATGCAGCCGACGAAGAGTCAATGGTTGATGAAGAGGGCGTTGCCACCACTTTTGCCAAGGCGAGTTGACTGCTACCCAGAATGAGATTGGTTGCTAGGAACGACGTGAGAGTCTGACCGAAAAGATGTCTCCGTGAGACTTGTTTGTCGGTACATACGGCTGCTGCTGCTGCTGTTGTATCATCGTTCGGAGAAACACAACATACAGAGATTCTTTCTGTGCGCGAACTGCCGCTTGATGATTGAGGCGGTTGGAAGGAAAACAATGGGACGACGAGTGAGATTAATAGCAATAATATTACCAATTTGGCGGAATTGCCACTTTTATTTGTTGCCATCATTGTCATGGTTGTTGTTGTTGTCGAAGACGAAAAGATTTTGAGATATAAGGTAATCCAAGCTTCGGAGAAGTGAGGGCTGCAGCCTGCCTGCTGCCTTAAAGTATGGTACGTAAGTAGGTAGATATATTTCCCAATTCGTTTTGTTAGCAGAACTTAGATACTTTTACCAGAGACACACTTTGCGAGGGGTAGCGGTGAGGGATGGAGTGGGGAGGAATGTTGAATAGGTTTGTAGGTGGTATGGCGATAGTTAGGGTAAGGAGTAGGAGGAA
>JALLBJ010000711.1:0-13897 GCA_036940105.1 Skeletonema potamos | reverse complement strand
GGTGCTCCCCTGAACGGGAAGTGTACGCGAAGTAGGAAAGCGCCTAACTACTTAGTGCGATACGCTTCGCTAGAACCGAGGAAAAGCGTGGGCGGGAAGCCAACAAGTGCGGTCCCCGTCTCCCTATGATTTTAAGTATGTACGATACCTTTCAAGCAACCTGATAATGTTAAGCATCTTGACCAGAGTAGGTAGTTAATGTCGTCCCCAATGAAGAATAAATATTTTCCCTTGTTCATAATCTAATCCTAATATTTTTAAATCTTGAGAGATATTTTGAAGAAAGTTCAGCCGTACTGCATTTCTCACCTAAAATACAAAAGTCCCAAGCAACTTAATAATGTTAAGCATCTTGACCAGAGAATGGAGTTAATGTCGTCCCCAATGAAGAATAAATAATGCCCCGTTGTTCATAATCTAATCCTAATATATAAATCTAAGAGATATTTTGAAGAAAGTTCAGGCGTACTGCATTTCTCACCAAAAAGACTAAAGTTCCATCTCTAGTCCAATCCGAAACTCCTTTTTCGCTCAGAGAGTGCGGGTGCAAATGTAGGTGTTCTGGCGTTCCGGCCCGTAGTTGCAAGTGCACTTTGTAAGCTGATTTGCAGATCTTCCAACATAGGATGCATGGTAGCTTTTTGAAAAGCTTTTGCATTTGTTGAGGCACTGGTCCCAAGTTTTGATGCTCGCAGGGCACGTCTCATTGGTGTAAACCCTTGTTTCAGGTTTTTTTGTGGTGCAAGTGAAAATACCCTCAGTTGGGAGGCCATTTGTCTCAGGACTGTTGCCGGTTGAGAATCTGCACTCGCATAAAGTAAGGTTACCATCGCTATCAAACTCATTGTTATTGCTCCAGGATCTAGGCGTACCACTGGCGAGACTTTGGCAATAGGCTGTGCACTGTTTTGAATCGGAGATTTTGAAATCCTTGCATTCACCAAAAAATGCCTGAGCATCCGCCCCGGCAGCGAAAAGAAGAAGGACGGAGATAATGGCGTTGACTTTCATTGTGAATATTTTTCGTTTAGTTGTTTTATGAGAAGTGAAGGCTGCAGCGCTGAATGATGTGGAGGACCATGCAAGAGCGTCGGTCTTGGTTCTTGTGTTCTTGGTTGGTATGTACTACTTAGGTAATATAATAGGTAAGTAGTACAATGGACGCGGGTCTGACGTAATAAAGTTCAGCCGTAAAATGAAATAAGGGGGCACGTGGTACGAAATCCGCGCACAACTTCCACCTCAACAATTTAATAGAGTCTTCAACTATCTAAATAACAACGCAACGCGAGTTTGGCCTGAGTTTGGCTGGATGGTGTCGGTACAATAATATTACAGTATTACAGCCTGTTGTACTTAACATATGGTAAAAGTTGGGCAGAATACGATGGCCAAGTCAACAACAGTTAGGCTGCTGCTCATGGCATACGCTGCTGCTGCTGCTCTTTATGGTGTGGAGGCCTTCTCCACCACCGTGGTAGTATCAAGATGTGGTCAACGTGCAACGTTGTTATCAACTTACTTGTTGCAAAACAAGCATCGGACTACCATTATACGAGGTGGTGATGACAATAGACGAATGCCGTCATCATCTTTTCTATACCAAGATCTCTCAAATGATAACGAGCTACTTGATCAATCAAATAATAGTGCAGACGACACAACAACAACATTATCATCTTCATGTTGGAATCCCAACCTACGCAAAACTATCGCAGCAATATCTTCATTGGGAATACTAGAAACGGCCTATCTCACATATGACAAAGTACAATACGCATCAAAGGGGAGTGCTGCATCATTAGTTAGTGCATTATGTAGCAGCACAGAGCAAGGTGGCGGTGGTGGTTCTTGTAATGATGTATTGCATGGACCCTATGCTTCTTTACATATTGGCACGTTGGACATTCCATTGTCGGTTTTGGGTGTGATGGCTTACACAATGGTGTTCTCTTTGGCATTTTTTCCTTTACTATTCAATGACAATGAGGAACGAGTGGTAATACCGGATGGACGAAATCGCATAGCTCTGTTGGGCGTTACAACTCTCATGGCATCCTTTTCAGTCTATCTTGTATCGTTATTAGTTGGGGTACTTCATACATCATGTCTATTCTGCTTCCTTTCTGCGGGATTGTCAATATCAATGGCTGGATTGAGTTGGGTTGGTGGGATGTTACCAGGTTCTTCTGATGATGAGGTAGGAGAAGGAATGGATATGAATTTGGTGTCGGATATTGCAAACTTGCAAAAAAATGGAATTACTGTCGGTGCTTCCTCCGTTGGAGTGGCTACAGTAATGGCACTAGGGATATTCTTGACTGTGGATGATGCGTCGACAGTGCCACCTGCTCCTCTTAGTGGCACACTGTTGGCGTCAACTTCAAAGACTGCTCGATTTGAGGAGAATGTTCCACCTGCCATTACCACAACATCTTCGAAGGAAGCACTCGCTCTTGCATCAGATCTCAATTCACTTGATGCACGAATGTTTGGAGCGTTTTGGTGTTCTCACTGCTATGATCAAAAACAAGCATTGGGGTATGAGGCGATGCAATCAATTCCATACATAGAATGTGATCGCGAGGGGTTCAATAACAAACGAGAATTTTGCAAGGAGAAAGATGTGCCAGGTTATCCAACTTGGGAGATTGGAGGCAAGTTGTTCCCTGGGGAAAGGAGTTTGGAGGAGTTGAGGGAGATGGTTGACGAGGTGATGAGGTCCAAGTAAGCGCTAAGAAGTTTGAAGTAATATAAAAGCTATAGAGAGGATTATTTTGCAACGACATGCATTATTATTTTGATGCATCAATCAAAAAATATGTACCATAGCTGCATAGAAGAGAAAAGATTATCCGAAGTATGGCACCATGCATTCCATGCCAAGCAACAACAGAAGTGCATGCAGTTCAAAATTATCTGGATATGAGCTCAAAGTTTGGCACCATCAACCGCAAACCGGAATCAACAATCAACGCCATGCACCACTTTCTCATTTTTCACAGCTGCAGCCTGCTAGAATAAGGAGAGCAGTGAATGGCCAGCATATTGTTCTTGTTGCTGTCATTAAGAAGACTGAAACAATATTAGAAACTAAATAGGAACAAAGAAGCTGCAAAGATGAGAAAGAAACAGCCGTCGAAACCTCAGCAAAAATCTACTGGCATCGTCATCGAAGCAAGTGACCGGAAAGCCCGTAGGAAGGATAAGCGCCAAGCTAAGAAGAGAGCACATCAACAAAAGAGAACAAATAATACACATACAGAACATTCAGCTGCAGCAGATCACATCTCCAAAAAGAAGCAGAAGAAGAATAGTCACGGCGGTGACGACGATGAACGCTCCAACAAACGGGTAAAGTTCTCCAACAACTTAGTCCAAGAAAGAACAATTCCTTCCATCAAGAACAAACAACGATCACTATTGATGAAGTCAAACAAATCCGCCGCCTACGATCATCTTGACGATGAGACAGCAGCATCTTTACGTAAAGACGATCAAGAAATTGAATATCTGGAATCCAGCCTTGGGATAAAACGTGGCAGCAAACGTGCACGTGAACTCAACAAGGAGTATTCAAAGAATGAAGGGTTTGGGGATGACTTTGGTGATTTCCTAATGGGGTTAGATGACGTAGTAGAACGTTGTATGGGTGGTGTTGGTGACACCACGGAGGGAAACCATAGTGATGGAAGTGACGAGAATGAGGATGATGTTCCGCCTGTTAATGAACAAGACTCGGAGGAGGATGTGAGCGAAGATGATGACAGCTACGCAAACGATGATGATTTGTATGCACACCTTGACGAGGATACAGCTCTTTCACTCCGAAATGACGATGCTGAAATAGCAGATCTTGAAGAGAAACTTGGATTGTCAACTTCGGCCAAGGCAAAGAAGAAACTAAAGAAGGAGTATGCCGGTATGTTCGCAGGGTACGGGGAAGACTTTATTGACTTTTTGGACGAGTGTGATGATTTGGGTGCAAGAATTATGAAAAAGAGCAGAGGTGGCAAGTTTTTAGGAGACGATAACATTGACGAAAATGGGATGAATTCAGAAGAAGATCATAGTGATTCCGATTCCGAAGGAAGTGATTCTGCTTCTGATTCCGATGGTCACTCTGACGATGATGATACCAGCAATGCTTCTGACGACACAGACGACGATCACGATAACGCTTTGACTTATCGTCCAACTTCGGGAGAGGATATTTATGGCAACAAAATCGACAGTGGGTCAGGCGATAAGGCGAAGCCAACAAAGTATGTGCCTCCTCACTTGCGAAAGAAGCTTCAAGAAACGGAAGGCAGCGGTGAAGACGGTAACGGTACTGCTGATGCTGACGCTCCATCGAAAGCTGATCCCGAAACCATTCTGCAGATCAAAAGGTCCCTTAATAACTCACTCAATCGCCTGTCGGAAAATACCATCGAATCTGTCTCAAAGTCACTATCATCGCTTTACTCGAAGCATCCGTTCCACGACATTAACGATTGTTTGTGGGAGAATATGAGACTGGCATGCGTCCCGCCTCACGCAGTGATGAGCGGTCTGATACCATTGTATGTTGCCGCAATGTCTGGGGTTCATTGGCTGGGTGGTGATGGAATACAACTAGGTGGGTGTTTCATTGAGTGGTCTGTGAGGGAGTTACATGAATCGTTAGTGAAGGCTAGGCAGCCAAGCGATCTTCAAGATGTGAATGCAAAGATGAACAAAGAAGGGTCAAACTATCTGTTGATTGTCTGTTACCTTTACAATTATGGTGTTGTTCACTGCACGCTGATCTATGGCCTCGTGAGAGATTTAGTAGCAAGCTTCAAAGAGGTTGATATCGAGGCACTACTTTTGATACTGAGCCATTGTGGTCAGCAGCTTCGTTCAGACGATCCCTCAGCCTTAAAAGAGATTGTGATTATGGTGAAAGATCAAGCGCAAAAAACTCGCGATGATGAGCAAGCTGATTCGTCCCGCATTAACTTTATGCTTGACACTGTCATGTCGTTAAAGAACAACAAGCCAGGGAAACAACAAGCCGTAATTCGTGAGAAGACAAACCAATTGAAGAAGATAGTCGGGAGGATCAAAACATCAGCCCCGTCTTCAATGAAGGGGAAGAAGAGCGGGTCATGTCTTCGTGTGTCTTTGCAAGATATTCTCGATGCAGAGACGAAAGGACGTTGGTGGATGGTGGGTGCGTCTTGGACTGGCAAACAGCACAATAGTCAGCAAGATGATTCGCACGACACAGAAAGTGATGGGGATGACCATGATGCAGGCGGAAACGAACCAGAGAAAGAGGACAAACTGATTGCCCTTGCATCATCACAAAGAATGAATACTGACAACCGTAGAGCTATCTTCTGTATCATTATGGGAAGTACTGACTATGATGATGCATTTGAAAAGTTGGTCCGAGCAGGAATGTTGAAACCGAAAGTCGAGCGAGACGTTATTCGTGTACTCGTCCATTGCTGTGGAGAGGAAAAGGCATTCAACCCCTTCTACGGGTATCTTGCGATGAGAGTATGCGAGTACCAAAGGAAAAGCAATTTCACGTTGACACTCACATTCTGGGACAATTTTAAGCAGATGGACACTTTTCCTGTGCGCAAAGTTGCAAACCTAGCCAAGCTATTGGCTTTGTTGGTGGGAGGTCGTGATGGGCAATACTTGAATATTGGCGTTTTGAAGAGGATTGATTTTTCACCCAGTGAAATCCAAGAGAATATTGTGATTTTCCTGACAATCTTCATGACGACACTGTTTGAAAGCTCAGATAAAGATCGTATCAAAAGTGTGTTCACTTACGACACTGCTGCTGCTATCACTACTCCCAAGAAGAAGAAGAAGACATATGACTTTTTTGATTCTGAAGATGAGGATGATGACAAGGCCAAAGGAAAAGCATCACAGAAGGAGGATTTGGGTGAGTTGAGAGAAAGTATATCAGTGTTTCTACTGCAGTACTTGAAGTCTAGCCCAAAAAATATCGAGGGGACACACTTCCACGAGAACTTTTCTGCTGCTTTGAAGATTTGCGAGCAAACAAAATAATGGCTAATAAATCAAATCATTTGGTTGATTTGGTCTGTTTCTAAGTGAGCGACAAAACGGCAAATTGATTATCTCTTGCTAAATAATAAAGATTTCAAAGCAGCACATGCCAAAATCAATATTCTTATCTCTCATGTTCTTTGAGATTGTCGATTTGAAATACTTCTTTGCAGTCAACAGCCTTTGGACTTGTATCCTCGTTTGTTTCCATCAGTTCTGCCATGTGTGCCCACCATTGTCTACATATTGGAGTTTGTGATATCTCATTCCACTGTTCTTCATCTTCAATCTCTGCGTATGCAAACAGTAGCAATTTGTCGGGGTGTAAAAAAATACTATAGTTTCGAACGCCAGCCTTGAACAGTGCTGATTGCAATTCAGGCCAAATTGGATTGTGGCGTCTTTCGTATTCGGCCCCCATGCCTGGCTTGAGCGTCATGACGAATGCTTTTCGTATCATCACGATGTTTATGTTTGTAGATGATTCTTCCACTATGCTATCTTATTTAGCTATGGCTTCTAAATGCAACTCCTATGTTCGCGTTGAGCAGCAAAATCCGGTGGGTCCGGTGGGGACAATTGTCGAGTATTTTTCTGAAAAGCGTTAATGAAAATGAGCTAACGAAAGAGAGCGTCGCTATGGTTGTATCTCCCCGACGCAAACATGAATGCTATTGTAACGTGCAAAGAAACTAGAGAAATAAACTGCGCAAAATAAACGAGATAAAAGCAGGCAAAAAAAGCAAATGATGGGAAGTCAACCCAGACATACATACATGATGGGGATGTCAACCCGCAAAAGGTCCGTGCCGGGGATTGAACCCGGGACCTCCTGCACCCAAAGCAGGAATCATACCTCTAGACCACACGGACGTGTTGAGATTGCATTCGGTTTTAGGTTTATAACGTTCTTTTTAGAAGTCCCAAAAGTTTCACTGTATGAGATAAGATGAGATAGACTACTGTAACTCGGCTGTAACTCGGCCGTGGCCGGAGCAAACCAAATTCCTAAGTAGATTATGATCCATGAGACTAACAGACCATGCAATCCTCTGCCAAGGAAAACCCAAACCCAGTGGTGCATACCACGCAGCGTTCAACCACCTCTACTCGTTCATCACTATCGCAATCTCTTGGTTATGAAGCAATCCGGCGGTATAATCTCGGCGCACCGTCGCCTACAATATCATCAACTCTAGACGAATCGTCGCCTTTCTTACCATCATCATATTATCTCTCTGTACCTCCAACAGCAGAAGAGCATAGTGTTGCAATTGCCTTATCAGAAGCTGCATACCCACCGTCATCATCTGCTTCTGATTCACCGCTAGATGTATTGCAACGAGCGGGCTTTGCACTCTTTCATCCACAACGCATACACAAAGAGTGTAGGGCAATTCGATTTCCAGCATATTCGCCTGCTTCCGTAAAGAGCCATACACCACAACAATCATCATTAGATTCACATCACAAAAGAGATGAGATTACGTCAGAAGAGGTTTTTGATATTATACGCAATATACAAGACCCAGAACATCCACTGACCCTTGAGCAATTAAATGTTGTTAGGATGGATATGGTTGATGTAGTCGATTTGAGTGTTGCAAACGATGATGCAACGGGTGATCAAGTAGTTGGTCAAAAGAGAAAGTTTTCAAAAGTACATGTTCAATTTTGTCCCACGATACCACACTGTTCCATGGCTACCCTCATTGGACTCTCGATTAGCGTTAAGCTATTGAGATCTCTCCCCCCTCGCTTCAAGGTATTAGTGAAGATTGAGCCAGGAACTCATGTGAGTGAACATGCAATTAACAAACAATTAGCAGATAAGGAGAGGGTGCGCGCCGCATTGGAGAATGATCATCTTCTTGGTGTGGTTAATAGGTGTATTGCAGGGGGGATGACGATGCAGTAAGGCGAAAATAATCATTAAAATTTGAGAGGAGAAGTGCAACAGCGCTCTTCATTGTTGAATTTTCTCGTTGCGATATCAGCATATCCAGATAATATTACTATGTAGAAGATGTTCTAAGTAAAATGTTTACTCTATACAACCAATGATTTGTTCATGGCGTCAGTAAGGGCATCGACTTCCCCATTTTGCTCTTCTTCGTCATCATCCTCTTCGTCTGAGTCTTCATCAGATAAGTCATCGTCAGCTTCTCCATCGGAATCATTCTCTTCCATCTCAACCAGCCTATTATCGAAAGCAACTTCAAGTTCTCCGACGATGTCTTCCTTGAAAGAGTTGCCGTCTAAACAAATCTTTTTCAAATGGGGTAAATCTTTCCCATCAGGACCAAAGGCATCTATGAGAGCGCGTGCTCCAATAGCACCACACATAGTGCAGTTGAGCTGAAGTCTTTCGATTGCATGTCCATCCTCACTGCCATGAAAGGCAGATGCAATGTGAACCACGCCCCTGCTCGTAAGATCATTGTCATCCAAACACAGTACCTTCAGTTTTCCTCCGCTATCCCGAATATAATCGGCAATTTGCTTAGCCCCTCGACGTCCCACGTTGTTACCACTCAAATCCAAATGCTCCAACGCCGAGTCGCTTTCAAAGAGTGCATGACAAACCTTCTTTACGCCATCATCCTCCAAATCGCAATCCCGAAGATCTAAGTATTTGAGACAAGTTGTACATCCAAGAGCACGGAACAAAGCATCCTGAGAGGCCTTGTTGCCAAAGTTGTTATCACATAAATCCAACTTTTCGAGGTTAGCATTCCTTCCTTCCTCCAATGCCGCATCCAATGCTGAAGCTACAATGTCACTCCCTGTCTTTCCTGCTCGAGTACTGGAGAATCGAATATCCGTGAACTTTGAACTCTTCTCTAAAATGCGTGCAAACTGTTTACATCCCCCCTCTCCACTCATGTTGTTGTAAAAATGAATCTTTGTCAAGTTCGCCGCGATACACCCAGTGCCAGATTCATCCTTGGTAAGGATATCTGCCACCTCAGCCATGGTAGCCTCGCTCAGTCCATTGTTACAAAGAGCCAACCGTTCCAATGATGGCATGCTAAGGACAGTCTGACACGCTCCAATACCCTGTTGCCCAATTGCATTATCACTCAGGTTGACATCTACAAGCTTGGCATTGACAAATGCATCACAAATAGTTTGCAGGACGTGTAATCCCATCTCCGTCATCCGTCCAGCGATTATATCATCTAACTCGGCATACAAAATCCCACTTGCTATAGATCGGCCACCCATGAATGGCTCCTTCAAAAAGGCAGCAATAATTTCTGCAGCCTCATCCGAAAATGATTTATCCGAAAGACGAATCCGATCGCATAACACAACATTTGCCAAGTCGGCTTCGGCTGATGCATCATTGTTATCATCGCTCAGTATGGCCTGGACTTCCTGACGATGGGCGGTAAGTTGTTCTGTCCATAATGCGACGAATTCTCTGGCTCTGTTGGCCTCGACGAATTCACGTTCGCCGGGTACCTCGAGCTTAAGGGGGGCTAGTTGGGCCATAATCGACGACGGTGCAACCACTAATAAACGAGCATCAGATAACGAAGTTGAAAAATGGGAATAACGAAGTGTAAGAGGAAGCTCGCGGCGGGAGATCTCGGGGAAGGGAAGGGGCGGGGGGGTATGCGTCTGTCCTCCACTGCAGGAGTCTGTCAGCCGCTTTCACTGTGCTTCCGGTTTCATAGTAGATATGTACATACCATACTTTACGAGTTATCACGCAAAAATGGATGATGACGTGATGACGTGCACAGATGCTGAGATATGATAGTCTTGGCTTTGTCTTGTTCTTGTTTGTTGTTTGTTGTTTGCCTTCGTCAATTAAAGTCGTCTCCTATGATCACAAAACGCGGCCGCCGCATGACCATATTATTGACTCGGTAATGGTAGGCAGTGCAGAGGAGCATCAGCATCGGCATTCTATTTTAATACTGCTCGCTCTGACACAAAGCCACAATGGATTCAAGAAAAATGGTGCTAGATTTGCATGGCAGGAGAAGCGATGACGCAGTACGAGAACTTACATTGTTCTTGGAAAGAATCCGTAGCGCCGCCTCACGAGTACCATCGTTTGCAGCATCCTCTTCTCAATTTTACGTAACAGTCATCACTGGTTCAGGCTCGCATAGTACCCATGGTCCGATATTACGAAGTGTTGTTCAGCGTTTGCTTGAAAAGCGAGGAATGTCGTACCAATTGGAAAGAGGAGGTGGAGCGTTTCGAGTCAATGCTCTCTCTGGACATGATTTATATCAGGCAGAAGCACCTGCGGATAGCAAAGTTGTTGTTGCTGATAATGATTCCTTTCATGAAATGGCGTCGGCAAGAAGGAGGCATCATCGTCATGGGAGTTTTGCTGATACTGTTCAAATGATGGCGCAACAATCGACGGTAACTTCGCAATCATCTCGTTCATCAATGCATATACCATCTCATAGCTTGTCTATACCGGTGGTAGCGGCGGCGGCAGTAGTCACTACATATGATCCTTTACCGCGTCAAGTTGCAGAGGAAGATGCAAATCTAAAGACTGCAATGGAGAAAAGTAGAAATGAAACGGATTATGAGGCTAGATTACAAAGACGGCATGAAGAAGAACTTGAACGTGCCATATCAGCCTCTAGAGCAGCAGCAGCAAGTAGAGCTTCCTCACAAGAGATGATAGAAGGACAACAATCCCTGTTGCAATTGGTTGCTGAAAGATCCATTGTAGATGAACACATGCGTAAGGAACAAGCACAAAAAGAGTTTGAAGAAGAGCTACTCAAAGCCATAGAGCAATCAATTCAACTTGAAGATCGAAAGAGTGAGGAGGAAGAAGAAGCAAAAGCTTCGGAAGAATACCTCCTTCAAAAGGCATTGGCCGCGTCCGAGATGGTGAAAACTCCGGAAGATGAACTGCTGCATCAAATATTGGCACAATCATTAATGGAACAAAAGAGAATAGAAGAAGAGGAGCAGAAGCTGTTGCAGGAGGCTATAAATAATTCGTCTCGCGTGGCAGACAACGTTAATGATCATGATTCGAGTGCTGAAGACGAGGAGTTGAGAAGAGTCATTGAGATGAGTAAAGAACTGTTTTAAGAAATAGAAAGCAGATTGTGGTGACATCATCTACTGTAAATATGTAATTATGGTTGTATACTAAACAAATCTCCACCAACAATCAACAATTCAAACCATGTAAAGGATGACTGAATGAGCACTCTCTCACAACATATTATTTTACCATATCTACTTCAGCGATGACTCATCAAGGCCAGTAAACGAGGAGTCCCTATTGTCAATCTGACTCCGAACAGCCCCGCGAAAACGACCGACTGAACCATGAACGAAGACCGTCGACAATATGGCATACCTACAATATCTAATCCGGTGATCCGCAAACGCACAATGCATCGCAACCATACATAACACGATGAAAAAAATCCTCAACAAAACAACTCATCGTCACCAGTGGCGGCGGCAGCGACTGCAAATTTTCTCGCTTGCTATCGTCTCACGTGTCATCCTCCTCTTGGCCATGTCTTTATCATGCGCCATCTTTCCAAATTTTCATCCCGGTGATGATGTATTGCAATTCAATCTGAGGCTGGAAAACACCCATAATGCTGCTGGCAACACTTGCTTTTGTTTACAGGGTCATGCTTGTGATAAATCAAGACGGCGGGGCACTATGATCAATGGAAATTTATGTGCAGATGATGACAATAATATTATACGACACACCATCGGCACGAAACATAGATATGATTGGCTTGTTCAATTCTATTCATTCATTTTACCACCCATAACCAAGTGGGATGCTGCGCGCTTTCTAACTTTAAGTGTCGATCCATGGGCACGATACCCCATGGAACAAACAACATGCAACGACGATGGTACATGCGATGCCATAACCGCCGTTGAATACAATGAAGCATTACACAAATCAGAGCAGGCGCACGCATTTTTTCCCTTGTTTCCACTCATAATTCGATACACAGCAAACTATCTCATCATCTCAATACCACACAATTTTCTCCCGCCAACATATGAAGCGACTGTTGCCTTTACAGCAATTATAGTCAACATGCTGGCGTTTGCAATTGCAGCAGTATCACTGTATGACTTGACAATATTCATGGCCATGAGGAATGATCTAGCAATATCCAATGAAGGTGAGGCACATGATGAAAGAATCTACTGCAGTATTGCCAAAACTACCGCAGAACTCTTTTTGATCAATCCGGCAGGAGTGTTCTTCACTAGTGCATATTCAGAGTCGATTTTTGCAATGTTCACTTTTGCTGGTCATGCTATTGCCGCTCGAGGACAGTATTACAATGCCTCTTCGCAAGTAATAAACACAAATTCAGACCGATCAAGCTCTTGGTTGGCATCGTACTATTGGGTTCCTTCCACTTTATTATGGGCATTAGCGTCATACGTTCGTTCTAATGGGACCTTCTCTTCAATATGGTGGATTCTGATTGGAATCGGAAAGTGCTGCTCTTACATCTATGGCACAACAACAGCAACAAAACGAGGTAGTGAAAGTGTATGTTTTAGAGCAATGGCAGTGAAATGCGCATCAATCCTTTTTCGGCACGGTATTCTGGCATTGGCTGTAGTCGCTCCTGTTTTTTACCATGATAAGCGGGGACGTCGCTTCCATTGCATGGGATCAATCGATTCATTATTTAACAAAAAACCTGAATGGTGCACCCAAGCAGATGCATCTACCAATTTTTCTTTGTATGCATACGTCCAACGCAAACATTGGAACGTCGGCCTGCTGAGATACTTTGAAATCAAACAATTACCGAATTTCATTCTTGCCATGCCGGTATTGATATTGAGTTTTGGCGCAGCTGCGTGCTGGATTGCAATGAGTTGGAATAGTCACATGAACCGCGCTTCATCGGAATGCAAAGGCTGCAATACTTTGAAGAATGTAATTTGGTGGGCATTTCGAGCATTGAGTTCATCTTCTGATTCGGGAAAGTCCGAACAGTTTCGAACCAAAACCTCATCAGTATCCAATGCAGCACAATTGCTACTAGGCCCATCATGTCTCTCATACTACGCGATCATTGCTGGATTTGCGATAATCGGCACGTTTGTAGCCCACGTACAGATATCAACACGACTAATTTGCTCATCCTGTCCAGCGATGTATTGGTACGTCTATGCTGTTGTCTCAAAAGTTCAAAAGAATGACGAAGGCGGTAATGGCAAAGTACAGTATGAACACGTAAAACACTCACCAGAGATGATTTTGTTCTATTTTACACTCTATAATATTCTCGGAATCTTCATGTACGTAAATTGGCTACCATGGACTTAAAAAAAGACATTAACATTAACCCTTGAACAGTCTATTCATATTCAACGCAACGTAACATGACTCTTACCTTCATAGCAGACTGATATGAGGAAAAAGGGAAAGTCTGCTTCATAGATTTTTGATATCGAAAGCTTTGGAGAACTGATTACTAAAATCCCACCATAACCATAAGTTTTATTGGTCACTAGTGTAGTGTGGCTGGTACGCGAGATGACGGTCTGAGGTGGTTGATTTGGTTTTAGCCCTATCCCATACTAAGTGTAAATGGTCACTAGCACCGGCTCAGGCCGATGTGGACAGCGCTAGACACGATTTTGTGGCCCGAGGAGGTGTGGCAGCGAGTTAAAATTGGAATTGGACCTCAACATGACACATACGAGGTTGTAGTGTCGCTGGTACGCGAGATGACGGTCTGAGACGGTTGATTTGGTTTTAGCCCTATCTCATACTAAGTCTAAATGGTCACTAGCACCGGCTCAGGCCGATGTGGACAGCGCTAGACACGATTTT
>JALLBJ010000710.1:0-13870 GCA_036940105.1 Skeletonema potamos | reverse complement strand
AGCAGGAGGTGCATTACATTTACACAACATTAACACAGACATAGCATAGCTTCCTTCGTGTTTACTAATTCCTCGCCTTCGACTTTCGACATTTTTTCCTGATCTTTCTGCGAAATCTGGCCCTCTAGAGAAGCTGCCACAGGGCATTGAGATTCTTGATATTGATATGTGATTTGCAAGGAGGGAGTACGAGATACCAACTGAAACTGCCTGAATCGGCAACATTTCTGCAGTAGGGATTATTGCATGAAATGACAAAGGTTGCTTTGGACAGAGGAGTGCCTTTGATAATATGTGCATGGCACCGGGCAAAGAAAAAATAGTCAACGTGGGACTAAGATAATGATGACGGATGACGATGCAGCGGCGAAGACTACAAAGGAGGATTGATGTAGTCGTTCAAGGCGGAGTGTTCAGAAAGCATGGGGCATTATTCCTGATTTTATCATGCCTATAAGTTTTTCTCTCAGTATGGTATGTAAAAGAAAACCCAGATGATGCACGCCCCCCTTCCCTTTTCAACTCACAAGAACACTATGCTCTCACTTCTCAGAATAGAAGCTTGGACATCGCTGGAATGAGAGCTAGCACAGTGCAAATGTAAGTAGCGATAGAGATAGTTGTGGAGATGACTTGGCCAAGCAAAACAATCCGCAGAAATGAGAAAGCGGGAAAATGCCAAGTGACCAAACCCTTAAGCTGACACAAATAAGCAGTTTATTAAAGTAGTTTATCGACGCATAGAGATAAGGATGAGGCAGTGAACGAAAACACACAAATTACCGCCTGATACCACCAAAGAGGGTTTGGAAAAATTGATTGGTGACCCAGTTGTATCCACTTTTGTTCAAGGAGTCACTCGTAAAGCTATGCAATAGCTTAAAAGCATTCTTGTCCTCTTTTCTCAAATTCTTCAGCACTTCCTTCTCCGTAATAGTTGCTTTCGACTTCGAGAGTTGCTTGCAAGCATGCTCAATATCAAACAAGGAATCGAAGTATTTGAGCTGAGTTTGGAGCGCGGACTCGGAGTAGACGAGCTTCATGCGCCCATTGCAACCGGCCTTGAGGCAGCAGCCTTCACAAACAGAGAGCTGTCTGGTTTCCAAGCCACACATGGGGTCGTCGCATCGAACAAGTCCATCATAATACTTCTTCTGCATTTCCTTCTTCATCATATTGATCTTGTTCAACACCTTAGCACCACAAAACGCCACATCTTCTTCTCCCCAATTGTCAGGACGGGCGCAGTTGGGGTTAGGACAGCGGAATCCTGATTGCACAAATGTCATCCCATTATCCACATCTTTTGTAAGGCGGAAGACGCCAGGGAACTCGGCTGCTTCGTCACACCCTGCACACGTCATGACAAACTTCTCAACATCTTTGAAGCGTTCCTCATCGGACAAACACGAAGCAGGAGTGTAATCTACTATGTCATCCTCATCAATGTCCACAGATATAGAATTGTATTTGGACGAATCAAGCCCTAACTTTTCTGCCAAGATTCCAGGTGACGTTCCCTCGATGGGTTCGCACAAACGAGAGATTGGAGGCAAGATCTGCTGCGCGAGATACCACTCAACGTCAGGTTTAAGCGCTCCATTGCTTCGGGCAATCTCATCAGGGTGCCTCGCATGCTCTGCCGACAAAGTCTTTTTGCTAGATTGCTTGTCCTCCTTTCCAGGTTCGGTAATCACGTAGGGGATGTGAGATCCGATGGATACTTCTTTGCGTTCAGCAACCATCCTTTTAGCAACAAAAACATGTGCCTGTGCATTTGCATCTGGATAATCACTCGGGTGTTTGCTCAGACCCTTGGTGATAACGTACTTCTCAAGAGGTAGATCACCGCTTCTCATCCTCTCCGCGACCTTCTCGAGGTGATCATGAATATTATTCACAACCACCTCCTTCTCATCGCCCGACAAGATCTGATCAAGGACATATTTCCCAGACTCCTTGGATTGGATGCACCAGTCACGACGAACAAGATCAAGTCCCTTCGTCTCTGTACCCATGATGAATTTACCACCAGGTCCCTCGGAAATGGTCACAGCGGCATACTTCTTTTTCTTAAGGAGGAGCATGGAACGGAAGACACCATCAATCTCAAGCTCAAGTGTCTTGTACAATCTGTTGACTTCACGCTTTACTTTGTTTCCCAACTCCAAAACCTTCGCATATTCGTTGACGTCGCTAATTCGAGTGTTGATCATGATAGAGTCGGTATCTCCGTAAATGACATCAAGTCCAATCGTAGTTTGGGTCAGGTCAACTGTTCGCTGAAGCGTTTCACGGCCCATTGCAGTGATGAGTGCAGCGATTGGCTGGGCATAAAAGCGGGAGTGCGAGAAACCCAAGCACCCATACATGGAGTTCGCAGTGAGCTTGAGTGCCATTTGACGAATATCGAGCTAACAAATGAGGAGGAGAATCATGTTAGTGAACGAAACCTTGCATGTAATCGATGAACTCAATCGAATCACTCACCTCATCTTTCTTAGTCTGGTCCTTCTCCGTCTTCATCAACCTCTTCACTGCCCTACGCCTGTCTACGAGGGTTTTAATCACCCTGGGCAACACGCCCCGATCCAAACTTTCATCAGGAAGAAGTGGCAGCTGGTCTCCCTGTGGACCTGCACCTGCGGCATTGTTGGGTGTTACATTCTTGGACCAATCCATCGTGGTGAAGCACAAGTTGTACTCTTGGATCAAGGAAGGGTACAAACTGTTGAAATCCAAAAGGAGAATGAAGGTATCATACAATCCCTTCTTGGGTTCTAGCACTAACCCTCCACTGTACTTGGCCTTACTGTTGTTCCCAGCAGTAACACCAGTTTCATCTCCACCGCCCAGATCTTCAATCCTCTGCTTCGCAGTCCTCTTTTCGGGAACCAAATATTTCAACTGGTGAAATTCGTGTAAGAGCAAGTACTCGTTGCGTTCGGCACGATTTCCCTTCATTGTACGACTCCACAGGTTACCTGCAATGTTGGTCAATTGTTTCGTCAATGGCAAGACTTGCAATTTGAACATGAGACGCTGCACCAACTGAGCATCCATCAACGTGTGCTGCGCTAATTTGACGAAATCTCCACCTTTCCTGCAAAAGGCGGGAATATCATCCTGTCCAATCTCGCTCCTCGCAAACTTCAACTGAGTGCTTGCCAAGTGAGTCAACGAGTAGGTCGTCTCTCTCAAAAACTCCTTGGCACTTAGATAGGTATCACAAAGAATACGTCCATCGAGTGCATTCGCAATGGCCCATTCCTTTCCGTTTCCGAATTGAGAAGTGGGAGGTAGCCTCATCTGACGACGCCTTCCAATCTTGGACCACATGCCCACCTTAAGCTCAACACAACGACTTAGCAACACGTCAATGTCATGTCCCCACCCATTGTGCGATACAAGTACGTCCGGATCCCAGCTACCAATCTGGGCAAAGAGTCGTGATAGCAATGCACGTTCGTTAGGAGACTTTTGCAACTCGGGCATATTCTTCGATTCCTTCTCCATATCACGAGGAAATTGGGCCATGGCTCCATTGCTCTCAAAGTTCAATGGGCGGACAATCGTCAACTGCTTCATGTTACGGAAAGTTTCATCGGTTGCAGCATCGAGCTGAACAGTGGAATTGAAAACTGCAGAAACGCATACAATCTCCAACTTGTGACTCTTGGGATTCACCGCCGTCTTGAACTTGATAGAAACAGTCGACACGGGAGGTGACTCGGGAATAGTCACGCGTTCACCAGCACGGTTGGTAACCAAATCCAATCGTTGGAGTGACTTGGGACCATCGATGGTACACTCCCACTTACACCAACTTGCACTCCCCATGGCAGTTTTGGGGTTGTAGATTCGGACCCAACCTGGTCCCATGAGACGACGCTTGATGAGAAAGTTCTCAAGATTAGATGCACCAGCACCCAAAATTTTTTCAAAGGTCTTTCCACCGGCAACGCAGACGTTTCGTTCGGGCACAGGATACTTGGCATCGTAGACAACCTTCAAATATTGACATTCCTCACGGGGGATCGATGGGTCTTCGAAGGCATAGCTACGTGTGACGGGCTTGGCTCCCCATGTGGCACCTTGAGTGTGGGGAATACAGGATGGCTGAAGGACGGATTTGAGTTCACCGTAAACTTCACCAACGGTGTAGCGTTCCACTGTGGCATCTTCCTCATCTCCGGTCGAGGCGACCTTGGAGCCATCCGTTTTGATACGAGGGAGGACGAACAAGTTGCGTTGGTTGTTGGGAATGGTAACACAGCAACTTTGATAAATGAATGACTGCTGCTGCTTCGCCCCTCCCTTTGTCTGAATAGGAACTTTGACCTTTCCATACAAGTACACCACACCATTACGTTCCGAGGCATCCAACCAAAACATATCAATGTACTGACGAGGAGATTCCACCACACCATCCACCATCTTCACATCACCCTCCTTCTCCTCCTCTTCCGTCACAATAATATGCTCCAAATCCCCACCACCCTGATGCGGATAATCCCCATCACTCCCCATAGTAGCCGCAGCAATAGTCTCAGGACGGAAACTCATCGACGTAGTATCCATACGAATAATCTCGGCAGTTTCATTCTTGGATTCATCAATGGTAACCACCCTCTTCTTTTCCGACGTTTTGGCAGAGGCAGCAGCAGTAGCAGCAGCCTTTTCTTCCACCTCACGAGCACGTGCCGCAGCGGCAGAGAGACGTCCTCCTGCCTTTCTCGAACGTGGACGCGATGATGATAATGTTGCCTCTCCTTCCTCATCCTCGTTATTCTTGGTGGACGACATTCCTTCCTTTTCCTTGAGTGATGCATCCTCCTCCATATTCTTCTTCTGTGCAACATCTTCCATGGCGACATCATCATCATCATTTTCACCACTTGTACCAAAATCTACCTCGTGATGATTATCATCCTCAAAAAAGTCCACATCATCATCATCATCATCACCACCATCATGATGACGATGATGATCCTCCTCATTATCTTCTTCACGATCACTCCAATCAGGTTCCTTCGATTCATACCTCTTGGTGGTAGTCATTTCCCCCTGATTACGATAATACTGCTGTTTGGTCGTGATAGCAGTACTCGATGACGATGATATCTTTCGACGTGTAGCAGTATTGCTAGTAGACGTATTGTAATACGAAGAAGAACCATGAGCAGCACGTCGTTTTCTCTGCTGCTGCGCAAACGACGACGACGAAGAAGAATGACCACGATATGTTCCTCTGGAAGACGAAGAATGACTGATATTGCGTGAACGTTTGGTCGTAGTACTAGGTCCATCATAATCCAATTCATTCAATAAATCATCCAATGAATTGGCAGCAGCTGCTGTGGATGTACCTGAAAACTCATGTTTGCGAATCCTACTACTACTACTACTATTGTTGTGGTTGTTACCAGTAGTAATAGTAGACGAAGAAGAAGACTTGACCCCTCGTCCTCCTCTTTCTTCTCCACCACCCCCCGTAACAATACCCTTATTCACAAAATCCCACATACTTGCATTCCCCTTGATAGTCGTCTCTTCACCTGCACCAACACCTGCACCTGCACCACCAAGAGCCTTGGTCTTGCGTGCCTTTTTCAATGCCTCCTTGGTCAATGCTGCAGTGCTATTCTTGTTCGTACCTTTCTTCTTATTGTTGTTGTGAGGATTATTGTAATGATCATCATGTGCAGCAAGGGCATGAATGTCTTCTTCACCATTGTCGGCGTAGCCTAGTCCATCTATGAAGGTGGGGGAAAAAAAAAAATGATGGCCGAAAAAAAAAAGAAAAAGAAGTGAGGCCACATATACCATATATGAAGGTGTAATATCAATCATATTGAGAAAGTGTATGCATTTTTTTATTATCAGAGATGATGATACTGCGGCTGCTGGTGCATCTCGATTGTATAGATCAGTCTCTCTCTCTCTCTCTCCGTTTCGAAAAATAAAAAAAAAAGCACACGTGTCATGTACCATAACTAAACAATCCCCTCTCTCACTCCCTCTCTCATCGTAATGTGTTAAAATAAAAAAAACTCACCATCATCCACAACAAAATCCTCCTTGGCCAAATTTGCCTCAACACGTTTCCTATATTCCATTTCATTATCCGATCCTAAATCATCTAATATATCTTGAACATCCTGTGCTGCCGATGCATCATACGAGTCTAATGCCGACGACGAACTGAATTGATGATGACGACGGGATTTGAGGGTAGCTAATGCTGCTGCTCGTTGTTCTTTTTTGGTTTGTTTCTCTTTTGCCATGGTTGATTTTTTAGTTGTATATATACTATTGTTTTGGTTGGTTGTTGTGGTGGATTGACGTGCACCTTTTTTAACTTGATCGATTTTGTGTGTGAAGTGTGTAGTGTATCATGTCATTTTTTTTTGGAAGATGCCACTTTTTTGGCGCGCACGGTTACGTACGGCGCGCGCGCAGTCACAGCATCACACACATCCACTCTCGTCACAAAGAGAGAGCAAAGAAGTAATATATCGACCATCATGTCCATAATGTGGCATGGCTGCCCTGCTGGATAGTAAATAATAGTCTACTACGACGCCCTCTCCTCTGCTCTTCTGTCGTCGTCTCTCTCTCTCTCTCTGAGTTTATATATCATCTATACCAAATAGAAGAAGCGATATATATATAATAAAATAATAACATGTTGTGGCGTCAACAGCAACAACAACAGCAACAACAACAACAACAGCCTCCTCGTCACACACGAAGAAAAAGAAAAGCCATTCTAGTATTATCCCTCGTTTCTATTGGCTTTTTTCTTGGCATGACATTTTTTAGTCATCATCAAATAGAGGATAATCTAGAATATCATCAACTCATCACTGCTGTTGTTACCGCCACTGCTTCTACTACTGTTGCTGATAATCACAATAATCGTTATGGCAATAAGAAGAAGAAGAAGGTATCCTACGTAACCTCCTTCTGGGCAAAAAAACAATCATCACACAACAACAACAACAACAACACACCATTATTCAAAATCATACCACATCGAAAAGAAATTGAGGCTGCATTATTAGCCAATATTTATAATCCATATATTGATCAGGTGGTGGTTTTTTTGGACAAGAATGATGATGAAGAAGAAGAGGAATTATCATGTGTTCATTTCTATCAAGATATGGAAGAATTGAATCGTCAATTTATTGAAAAACGAACATTGTTATCATCTACCAATACTAACAATAATAATTATTATCCAAACACCAACACTCTCATAGGAGGAGGGGAAGGAATGGACTTTTTATCCAAAAAGGTAACATGCGTCAACCTATCCGTCGGTGGTGGTGGTGGTGTTGTTGGTGGTGGTCAACCAACCTATTATCAAATGTTCCAAAACACCTTATCTGACGAAGTTACGGGAGATATTATTATACTTGCCAATGCCGATATGGTATTTGATGATACTCTATCCAAAGTCCGGACATTGAAAGAGGATGTTTTGGTAGTATTGGGAACACGTGGATTTTCAGAAGATATGCCAAGTGTAATTAGAGAATTTTATGATACGATAGTTGGTGGTGAAGAAACGTATAGTGGTGGTAGTAGTAGTGGTAGTAACAAGGATTGGGATGTAAATCAATGTAAAAAAAATCCGTGGTCATGGGACACTTGGATCTTTCATAAACAAACTCTTCAAGGGAAATTACTACAAGAGACATACTTCCAACGACCTACCAAATATCGCAATCATGAAATGGCACCATTTTATATGAATGAGAATGGTGCGGAAAATGCAGCGTTATGGGCCCTCGAACAATCGTATCACTTTGCTGCGGTGTATAATGCATGTGATATAATTGCCTCGTGGTCATTTCATTTAACACCACGGATACATCATAAACAGGGACAGTCACGCTGGGGTACAGAAAAAAATCATAAGGCGTATATTCCCAAACCTTGGGGTGGATCGAAGGTTCGTCCGAAGTTTAATGGGGTACGAATGGATTCTCCTCCGTATCCTCCGAAATGGTGTGAGAGTTTGAATGGTTGTTTCGTGGATGGGTAAGAGAGAGAGAGAGAGAAAGGAGGTGATTGTTTGCGACAATGGACTACGGATACTATGTTACATCGAGTAATTCTTTCAAGTAGTGTACATATTCCTTACGTATATTATAATAGCCTTGCCCTGTTCCTTTTACAGTCATCACTCTGCTTGTTTTACAGTAAGTAACGCCGCCGCTTTATTCAGAGAGAATAAAGAAGAAGAAGAAGTCCAGGGCCTTTCGATTATGCCATGAAGGCCCTCCTGAAGGTTGGAAAGTTATTTTGAGTGTACTCTCTCTCTCTCCATAATAATATTATGTATTCCTGTAATGATCTATTTTCTCACCTCGTTCGCTGTCAATATATATGAGTCTCCTCAGTCATCATTCGTCGGCAACATTTCACTCATTCACGATGAAGCATGTCAAAAAAAATGCTGCGTGTTGTCAGGTTTTCTCAGGGTTGTGAGTGATATGATGATCATAATTCGACAGATAACGTCTGAATTCTCATAAATTCCACACCTCCACATTATTTCAATGGATTATCACCATTGCTTCGTTGAAATTGCCGCGGCAATAACATCTCTTTCAAATCAAAGTAACCGAGTGGGGGCCTTTTTTTCGGTCGTCTTCTTCTCTACTGCTCTCACCAAAAAATAGTATTTGTCGATATTAGGACGATCTAAAACGTATGCAAACACCACTTCCCATTGTCGTAATGATAAATGGAGGATTCGTCGTCTTCAGTCGTCTCGTCCGGACGAGATTCAGTAGGCAACGGCGTTTGGTTTCATCTCTTCAGAAAAATAAAAAAGTCTATAGCCGGGTGCACATTGTCACTCACAACACGTCACAAAAATAGAATGGCTTTCCCGTGAGGAGAAGGGTAGGGCCAACGCCAGGGGGAGGTTGAGCGAGAGGCCCTTACTTATTCATTCTTCAACGCTCTAACCCTCTCTTGGCTACTCGATGTGCGTCAACAGCTTTCCTTTCGTGAAAGAGATGTGTTTGAATCCAAAACGTCGTCGTTTTGTTCATTAATTTTTATCCTCCCCACTTTTCTCGATGTGTGCGAGGACCACAATGATAACATTGCACTCAATGATTGCTACAAAATTATTCGCTGAAGTACTAAGAAGAGCCCAGCAGAGAGATGTTGAGTGAAAATGAGGTCCCGACTGTATAGATCAGCTCGATTGTCGAAAAGATACGAGGATAAATGACCCAAACGTCAGTCACAGTACCATATGGGATGATGAATGTCAAATCTGCCTGCATGGCATGTTGATGTTGTTCAACAGTAACGTGTATTGCATCTCGCTGCAGCCATCATCACATGACATGCCAACGACGCAAAATTACACCAGAAGTATCTTAATCATCTTTGTATTGCAAAAGGAAGCTATCAGTGCAAAAGGTGTTGCTTTCATAGAAAATAACGAATTGTGGCAAAAGAACAACACCAGGGATTCCAACGTGGTCCCCCACCGTAGTACTAACCTGGCCCGACAGTGCTTAACTTCGCTGAGCAGACGGGAAGCGGTGTTGTCACTGTGGTATGGTCGTTCCTGACGATGAGACGAAAAGTAAACATTATAATCTGTATGTATGAAGAAGTACTGAGGTCATCTTCTGGTCTTGCTCTTAAACTACCCACCACTTCCATAATCATAATATATGTTGTTATCATGAAGTTGAATCAAGCAACAAATGCCGCAGCCTTCCTCGCCACCGCCACCCTTGCAGAGGCAGCTTCACATGGCGAGTTGAAAGATCAGATTGCACCTCTGCTCGCATCGAGGCCCCATCGCCATCTCCTCCGGAACAGGATGCTGCAATCGAGTGATACGTGTATTGCCGACTATGATGCGCCTCACCCTACGTATGATAAATCAATTGATTATTGCATTTCTGGTTCGTTAGGGGGAGATTTGGATTACAGTGATTGTGATTTGTCCCTCCTTGCAGAAGCATGCGCTACAGACAATCGTAAGTTTAAGTGGACTGCAAGTAATCATACTATTATACTTTA
Source organism: Skeletonema potamos (assembly GCA_036940105.1). Classification (NCBI taxonomy): domain Eukaryota; phylum Bacillariophyta; class Thalassiosirophyceae; order Thalassiosirales; family Thalassiosiraceae; genus Skeletonema; species Skeletonema potamos. The sequence continues at coordinate 3,802 of JALLBJ010000710.1, read as the reverse complement.
CCCACCTGATTTGATTTGCTTACAAATGTTTTCCCCTTTCACATCGCCTGAACGTTATTTAGGCACTCTTGTAACAGACAAATGGGGTGATGTCGGTGTCGCTTGCACTGTCGATGGCAAATCTCATCATTCATTTATTCTTAAAGAATCTAACTGGGGGGGACATCCTTGGTGTGTTGCAACATCATGTGTCTCGGAGCAGGAGAGCTTAGAGGGTGCTGTGTCTTTCGAGTTTCAGAAGGACTTAAAACGCCTCGTGTTATTGGTGGCACCCGGAGCTGAAGACGTCGAGTGCAAGAACAGCAATAGTGCAGGCGAAGACACCGTCGGTGCCACAGAGGAGGGCTCATCTGTCGGCTCCAGTGCCGATGAAGAAGGGGGGGATTCTTTGATTGAAGTTGAACAGCTTGGAGAGGAGTTGGAAGAAGTTGAAGAAGAGGAGGTAGTGGCAAAGTGGGAACAGCTGGGGATGGGGAGGGCGTTGGAGGAAGTGAAACAAGAAGAGATGGCAATGTCAGCCCAACTCCGCAGTGCGGATTACTTCTGCGGCTGCCCTTCTTGCACTCAAGCCGTCATAAGCCAAATTGCCGAAAGTTACTCTTGTGAAGCGCGCATGAATTGGATGATGGAAACCACGGGTATGTCCCAACTTGATGCGTGCAAGTTCGTGGCGGATGAGTTCCCCTCAATCTGTGGAAGTTGCCATGCTGATCGCTGCCGATCGGTTCCAACTCCTACGCCCCCTACAGGCACATGTGGCAGCGGCAATCGCGGAGACGGCGTCTGCGCAGATGGAACGTGCTGCTCCCAGTATGGCTGGTGCGGAACCTCTGCCGAACACTGCAGCGGTGGCGGTGGTGGCAGCCCACCCAGCCCAAGCACAAGTGTTCGTACTGGTGCAATGACTGACCAAGATAGGGCGTGGCTCAAAGAACATAATGAAAGGCGCTACCACTAGTAAGTATACTCTGTGTTTGCGCATCATTCAGCGTCGTTATACCACACGTACCATTTCTTACAATACTCCCTTGCTTTTCGTCCCTCTACTAATTCAGTCATACGACAATGGGAAAGAGTTATAGACCACTTAACTGGAGTGAATATCTGAAGCAAACCGCTCAAGAATGGGCTAACCATCTCGCGGCGACGGGCACTTTCTATCATAGCGGCGTGAAAGGAGAGAATTTGGCGTCGAATACTGGTGGGAGTGGCAGCGCGCCTCCCTCTAATGTCTTGACACGTTGGGTTGAAAATGAAATGAATAAAAGTTGGCCAGAGAGTGGACACATGACGCAAGTTCTTTGGAGGGCTACTGACTATGTTGGATGTGGCGAGGCGAGTAATGGGAACAGGTATGTTCAAGTATGTCAATATTCAGAAATAGGAAACTGCAATGTAGACCCATCGAATGTTTGGGCTACTGTATTGGCGGATACTTCTCCCTGCCGTGGAAGGAAATTACCGTATTGAGATTGTAAGTTGGTTCAAGCACACAAAGCACAATTTCTACCATGACTTCTGTCGAGAGGGTTACTGTGCCTTGTGTATTTGATTGAAATTGTTAGGACATAAATATAATAGTTGCTTGAGCTAGATTGGATTGATTGAATGGCTTTCACCTATGTATTATCTATGTCCCTATTGCAGCACGCGCAACAACCCATCCACATCCACCAAGTCAAGTAATTCCCTCCCATATCAAATCCATCACCACTGCCACTGCCTTCCCTATCCCTATTCTACTCTGCCCTCACTCGTTTCACCTCCTTAACACTACCATTACCATTACCATTACAATCATGATCATCTGCCTCATCATCGCCGTCACGTTCTTAGCATTGGCGTCTTGGTGCTGGTAGTATCTACATCTACGCGGAGCCTATAAAACCTCGATGATTGGATCGATGATTTGAACTTACCAAGCGAAGCAAGGCTAGTACCATTTTATATAGGACGGCACGTCTACCTGTCACAGAACTAACATCCTTACATCCTTACACGACCACCTCCATCTCTCGATCTGTATGTCTTTGGCTTGTCCTTTTTATGTATATTTTATAATTATTATTAATATCATTGTCATTGGTGCTAATCCTCACGGCTATTATTGTATCATCATATAACACGTACCGTGCTACTTTGAACGGTACACCTACATATCTACATGACACACCCAATTTTTTATGAAATTGTAACGCGGCAGTGGCAAGCTTCGGGCGTCATGGCTCTATGGAGATACAAGTATCTGTACCTATCTTCATAAATCCATCGGCTCCTTATCCTTTCAACGTCAATTCATATCATATCCCATAGGAAATTAGGTAAAATTATTGCATTAATGATACCTAGACACTATCAACAAAGGTCTTCATACGCCGAGGGCAGAGCAGAGCCAAACAGCGTCGCAGTCGAAACCACGGGAGAGGGCTATCTCTCCTACCACAGCTTTACGTAAGCCAGTGATATATTGACATTACCGTCAATAAAAGCCTTTATACAGGCAAGTTTCGCGCCTCCTCAAGACACAACTTCATGTTATTCGTTCAAGAGTGAAGTCTGCGCCCATCTCAATCCGTGGTTGTGTAAACTGCTTCGCCATCCAGCCCTTCGTCGATTTAAATACCACTTTCCTTTTCCTCCATCCCCATATTGTTTCCCCATCCCTGTTACATTAAATCACCTCATTCGCTTTGTCCCGATAGCAGGGAGGCTATCAGGATAGCTGGTGGCGATTATTCCACCATCGCCGCATCTTCCACTCCATTATCACTCTCAAGATCTTCATCATCTTGAGATATGACTTCAACAGAGTTTGTGGACGAATGCGACTTAGTAGCAACATCATTATTGGTGGGTTGGAAGCCCGTAAAATTGGCTGCAGCGCTTGGAGTCAATGGCAACCACTTTCGTAGTGTCATTGCCTTGAAACATGACTGCAGTGCGACGACGTTCATCGTTCTGTGGATATGAACAGTGCCCAGAGAATTAGCGTATAGATCAATCATGCTTAGTGTTGTGATGTTACATGCATGAGATTGGTGATCTATTCGAGTAACATGGTTTAAGTTGGAGGTAAAGGCGGTGGGTTGTTTTTCCTCGGTTGAACAATAAGCTTACTTGGTGAAGTTTGATTATCGTTGGCGGTGTTGGTAGAAGTCAATTATAATTATAAATTTCTGGCAGTATCGGGGCAGATGCTTCCCACTCACAACAACTCTTTTGTGAGGTATTCAATGTTTGGGGTTGGCTTCCCTTCGATTTGATTGGCAGGTCTTTACGGACCCACAGATTTTTATTTGAGGTTCTTGCGATGGTTCTTGCGATGAGCGGATGTTTCGATGGTCTGTGGTCAATGTGAGTGATGCAGTAGCCCGTAGTGAATATTACTAAATTAAAGTGTTTAGAGCAATGGATGTGTCGAAATCAGACTGACGATGGCCTTAGCTGCTGTGTCAGTAGATTAGCCTAGCCGTAATTTACCAGCAGTAGGCGAACTCTGTTCGAGTAAGGCGGATTTAAGATGAAGATGACGACGTCAAATCGTTTTCCTTCGATGAACTAATCGTAATGGGAGGTGGTGTTGGTGAAGGGTGATAGATGGAGTGTTGCCCGGCAATATAAGTGTATGTCGGTTGTAGGCAGGTTTTGGAGGCAACGATTTGAAAAGGGAGAGAGTATGGTGAATTATTCAAAAACAGTGATGTTTCTCGTTCCAATATTTTTAAAGCGTAGAAGATAGTGATCCTCATAAGGAACAAGCTGTGTTGCCTAATTTCCTATGTGATAAAGAAGAATCAGCGTT
>JALLBJ010000709.1:0-16344 GCA_036940105.1 Skeletonema potamos | reverse complement strand
TACAGTCGACGACGAGCTAAGACATGATTTGAGTGTCAAATCTGTCCCCGTGCGATGCAGTGGAGGCAATGGCGTATCTGCTGCCGATGCGGAAAACTCTCGGTTGTGTTCGCTCACGCGTAGATGATGATTTGGTCGATTGAGCAGTGATCGACCGGCAGCAGCGGCACTTGCATTGAGAGGATTCTTAGTTGTGGTTGACAGTTGTTGTGGCTCGAAGTCGAATGCGCCACATCCAGCAGGTGGAAAGAGTGACCGTGGAACAATGTGCTGCTGCTGGTAGTGTTGGTGGGCTGCTACGTGACTGAACTTGGAGGATTGAGATCGCTTCATGATGAAGATTGGTTGTCACTCTGCTGCTGAGATTGAGATTGGTTGTGTTGAGCCGACGCGATTATTTCTTGGACTACGCATGCAGGTGATCATAAAAATAATGACTCTTTATGTACTCACAAATGGAAATGGAACTGAAAACTTTTACACCATATTAATTAATGAACGACTTGTGCTTGATAGTGATCCTACAATACTAAAAGTACACAATAAGTTCAACGCGATGAAGCGAGAAATTGAAAACCTGAGACATGTATTGAGGTTCGGGCAGATGAAGAACGTAGGAACTGTAAAAATAGTGAGAGTGTTTCTTATGTTTTGTCGTACTAGAGAGATCAGAATCGTGCAGAGCACAAGAAGGTGTCATTTTTTGACGTTAGTACCTAGAAGTTAACCCTAAAATATTTTACACATAACATGCGAAGCCATTTCTTTGTCCGTTCCTTCGTTCCTTGCTTCTCTCTCTCTCTCTCTCACCTCTCATTCATTCACTTTTCACAGAAGACAGAATAAAATCCAAAGAACAACGAATGAAGTCATCATGATATCTCATTCATCATCGTATGGTTCAATTTCCATCGCAACAATTCGTAATAGTATCAATTTGACGCCATCATCCATTCATGATGGCGACGGATCATCATCTACTCTTCTTCGACGGCGTCGCAGTGTTACGGAATCAACTGCATACTCTGCAAACAATTATTATTCCATCTTATTCTTTTTAACTCTAACGACGACTGCAATCTTCTTTGCATCATGCAGCAGGAAACATCATCAGTGGTATTATCGGAAGATCCCATTATTGTTGCGATCATCGTCAAAAAATAATGATAGCATCTCCTTTAAATCATCAAAAAAGTGTAAAACGCTCTATCTGTTACGACATGCCAAATCTTCATGGGTGAATAGCTCAACTATTGATGATTATGATCGTCAGCTATCTCCAAAGGGAAGAAAGGTGGCACATGTTGTGGGTACATCATTGCACAAAAAGCGTGTAGATATTCCAGACGTTATTTTGGCATCACCATCTTTGAGAACGAGAGAGACTTTGGATATTGTATTGGCTGCTGCTGCATGGGAGAGAAAGCAGTTCTTTGTTGATGAGAGTAAGATTCTATATAGCAAGTCGTGGTACGACTTCTCTGATGAGGGATATTTGAATCATTTGGTGCATATTATGTTAAGCGATGAGGAGGAGGATATTATCAATAAAGATGAGACTGATCATGGTAGCTCGATCGATACAAACAATACACTACCAAATCATAAAAATATCTTCTCAAATGTCAACATAATCATGATAGTTGGTCACAATCCAGCAATCGAAAGACTGCTCAACGACCTACTAGTTTCTCCGAATGATACAGTAAAGCAATGGAATGAGTTCTCTCCTGGACATTTCTATGCTTTAAGATTTCATCAATTGGAAAGGTGGGGTGATTTCGGAGCTTACATAGAGGGGGGGGGACGTGGTGTGGTTGAGCTGCATTTACCAGGGTGATTCACTGGAGATAAGAACGAACAAATAGGAATGATCAACCCCCAACTTACAGATCAGCCTTTCATATCATTCTGTAAATCTCGTGCACTTTTGCTCGCATTTATGATAGGGACGGAAGGAAAGTTTGAGTAGCAGGGGAGGGGGAGGGTGGGGGTGGAAGAGGTTAGAGAAGGAATAGAAACAAGAGGAAACGTTGGCAGAGTATGAATAAACATATCTCATTTATTGATTAGTTCTAAGTTCGACACCCTAAACTTTTCACGTATACATGTAACCGAATTGCAACTCGGATGAAGCGACCTGCATGTAGTTCTCAGATGGTTATTGTCTACCCAAGTGAAACCTTAGACCATGTTTCCACGCAGCTATCGATCAAGGATGGACTAACAGCATTGTCATCGAGGAAAACGTCTACAAATGCGCTTCCTATGCCCTCGAAAGCTGCTATACCCTGATCAGATCCATCAACACTAACTCTCACACCCTCTTGTGAGCAGTCGAAGCGAAATATTGTTCCTTTGCTAGCCTGACCACCCTTCATGTTAATCCCCTTTACAATCAAACCCTCTAACTCGCTGATGTTGGACGGGTGGCCATTATACCTTGGCTTAACGCTCTCAGCGATTGCTCCGGCAATCTTCTCCGCTCCAGCGCTGTAAGTCATTTCCAAGATAAATGTTGTTGAAGGAGAAGAAGGACTAAACGATCTGGCCGCATTGCGCATACCTGATGTCGAATTTCTTGATAGCACTTGGAGAACATAAGGTGAGCTATACATGGCGACTGCGTATACCTTCACGATACTCTTCTTGCGAACACCTGCACCGACAAGATATAGTCCATCAGATAGTTTAGGCACAAATGTGACGCTAGTTGCATACTCTTGAATGGGTTTCATATTCGATTCGATGGCTTTTTGCAGTGATGACGATGAATTTTTATCCGTTTGCTCATTGGAACTCGTTCCACCAGCTGTTCCACCTAGCTCAAGCAGTGCTACAGCCGTGGCCTTGGCTTCTGGATTCGACAAGGTATCCATACAACTGCTAACGAGAGTAGGGCTCACTGCGTTATCGTCTAAGAAGACATCCACGAATGCACTCCCTATACCCTCAAACTTAGCCAAACCCTGAACAGATCCATCGACACTAACCGTCACTCCCTCGTCAGAGCAGTCAAAACGGAATATTGTGCCTTTGCTAGCTTGTCCTCCCTTCTTATTGACTCCCTCAGCAATCAAAGATTCCAGCACATCAACATCGGAAGCTGGACCATTATATCTTGGCTTCACACTGTCAGCGATTGCGCCTCCAATCTTTTCCGCGCTTGCACTATAAGTCATCTCTAGGACAAAGGATGTCAAAGGAGTTGAAGCGTCAAATGTTCGAGCAGCAGCGCGAAGTGTAGCGGGAGAAACAGCACTCAGTAATGAAGCGGAGCCATACAAAGCCACGGCATAAACCTTCACCACTGACTTCTTCCGAACGCCGGCTCCAATGAGGTACAGTCCCTCGTCAAGTTTGGGATTAAATACAACACTTGTAGCGTATTCCTGAATTGGTTTGAGCTGAGACTCAACTTTCTGTCGCATAGCAGCCTTGTCTGCTCTGTCCTGAGCTACTCCCCTTTTCAGATTGGATTGGGTAGAATCTCCGGCAGCGCTTCCTAGATCCAGCAGGGACGCTGCAACGGACTTGTTTTCATCACTTGACCACGTTTTCAAGCAGCTTTCTATCAATGTTGGACTGACACTGTTACCATCCATAAAGACATCCACGAAGGCACTACCCAAGCCCTTGAACGCTGCCACACCTTGCTCTACGCCGTTCACAGTCACACTTACTCCATTATCGGAACAATCAAAACGAAACGTTGTGCCCTTGATCGCTTGACCTCCAATGGCATTCACTCCTTCAACAATCAATGATTCCAACTTTCCAATATCAGAAGGGTCGCCATCATACCTTGGCTTGACGCCCTCGCCAATGGCCCCAGCGATCTTCTCAGCACCCGCGCTATACACCATCTCTAGCACAAACGATGTCATACTCGATGAAGAGCCAAATGTCCTTGCGGCGTCATGGAGAGTTGTGAAAGAAGCAGCATTAGCAAGAACGTTAGGCGCACTGTACATTGCCACAGCGTATACTTTGACAACAGATTTCTTTCTAACGCCGGCTCCAACGAGGTACAAACCATTGTCGAGTTTCGGCGCAAAGGTGATACTGGTGGCGTACTCTTGAATGGGTTTTAGTCTGGACTCAACAACTTCAAGTTCTTTTGTCCTTTCTTTTGAGTCGTCACCCACTTCATTCCCATCTTCGTATTGCACTCCATCCGAAGGTGCTCCTTCTACTGGACTGCCAATTGTCAAACGAGGGGAAGCAAGATTGTCTACGATGCTTGCGAGATTGTACAATTTGGCTGAAGCTCTGTCAAACACTTGAAACTTGGAACTATTTTCTTGCCAGAATGCAGATTTGGCGTCGATGATTTCCTTCACGTGACGTGAAGCGTTGTTTTTGACCCTCTCAGTGGCGAGCTTCTTCATGACATCGATGTTACACGGGGCCTTGCGGGCAACAAACGTGGATTTACCGAAATGTCTGGTTCCACCAAGCATAGAATGAATCATCTGATGTGTGCGGAACGTTGCCGATCGATAGACTGCTGTTGGTACCGCCACGGGTAAGTGAATCAGATGCTCAATTCCATGTAACACCATCGTAAAAGGTACAAGAACACAGTGGAGAGGAACATCGGTAGTGATGGACAAGATGAGTAGAACCCATGTGAAGAGTAGAAGAACCACGAGGAATCGGACAAGCCATTTCGACGATGGTCCCCCCTTATTCTTTCCCTTGTCTACTTTCTGGATATCTAGAACCTCTTCAGCGATACCATCGGTTGCAATATGAGCTCGGATGAGGTAGTACTCGTCAAGTGTTTTGATGCGATTTCTCCTCTTATCAGAATTGAGAGTTGAAGACCCAAGTGCTTTGCGATAAGTCATGGCGAAGTGAAGTCGCCTTTGGTGCTCTGTCAAACCATGGTAATCTTTAAAGCCCTTGGGAGTATTCAGATTGGCAAAAATGTTGTTCGTAAGCACTCTTCGTATCTCGGACGGCCAATCATGTTTAAGAGGGTACGTGACGTCCAAGTTATTGCGCAGACGCCATTTCCCAATTCGACCAGTGTCGTGCAGCTGGATTCTCATACCGACGTGTTTGTAAAATTGAAGATCATCGTACTCAAAGTTACAGAAAGGGATCAATGGAACAATGTCATTAGTGCAGGAGAATCGAGCATGACGAATTCTACCATTCCTTTCCAAGTATTGGTATGCATGAATAAAGGCTGAGGTCGAAACGGACGACGTAAAATTTAACGTGAGGAGTGAGTGGAAAGAACCTGCGTTTGTGATATTAGACAAAGTAACTCGATATTGAACACTTACCTTGCGTTCCTACACGCGGGGCTGCAAATGTCCAGATGTAAATCGTACTCAAATGGGCAAAACGAGGTTTGGCTCCACAGTAAAATCCAAACAATGTTGCCAAAGCACCTCCCAAGGAGTGGCCGGTAATACAAAGCCTATAATCACCATCTGGAGCAAGCTCTTTCCCGATTTTTTCAATCTTTTCGAAGATTTCATCCATCTTAGACATACCAGTATCCTTTCTCTTTCGCAATAAATACAAAGCAAATCCAGAATGAAGGCTGAGTTCATCTTCTCTACCAGGATAGTTAACTTTGACGGGATTGCGATATTCATTTGTGTCAAACTTGAAATTCATTGACCAGTTGTGTGCGTTGACTGTACCTCGAAAGGCGACTGTGATCTTTTTCTCCTCTCGCTGAACGCAAATACCGTAGACTACATCATTCTGCGACAGGTCACTAAACCAAACCACCTCGATGCCTGATTCGATTAGATTCTGTTTTGATAACGAACAATTTGAACGTGAGATACAATTTAAGACTTGATAGAACAACCGGTACACACGACGCGGACAAGAGTACGCCGACTTACATTCATCACTGATCCTTCTTTGAAATACTTGGGCTGATTCCTCATGGTTTCATTCATCATTTCGTTCATATCGACGAATCTATTTTGATTCTCACAGCCGGGGGCTACTACAGGATTTTCCCATTTCGGTGGCTTCCCTCCACTGATTCTGTAACTGAGGCGCACTGCCGAGATGGCACGCTTCCATCTGTGGCGAGCAACCTTCCTCTTCATTTCAAGAAGCATGTGCTCGGTTTCTTCATCCATTTGACTGATTCTAGAATCATCAATCCACTTACGAAACTGCGCAGTTTGCAGTCTCTCGTACTCTTTGCTTTCCCCGCCTACAATTTCGTGTTCAGCATCATCTTCATTACAATCTTCTAACTCGTCAATCACAAGACGGATGATTGATCCAGCTGTTTTGGTAGTCTCCAAATATCTTGAAGCCTCGCCTCTTTTATACTGAGACTGTACCGAATGGGTGTCTACATCATGCATGCTACAGCGTGTATGGCCCATGCGACAAGTTTCACGCAGGTGAGAGTACATGTAAACAAGCATACTGATGCCAAGGAAGTACTGCCCTTCTGTAAGGACATCAAGCTTTTCGGGCTGCCGAAGCGCATTATTTGAAAAGACGAGCATTCCTGTATTCTCTTCATCATCATCATCCTCAGATATTATCTTCTTGTTCTTGGCTGCTGCAACGATGACTTTATTGCTTTCCGCTGCTTGCAGATTCTTCTCTTCTTCCGCATCAGCAGAATCATCATCACCATCGCCCGAGAACGAGACGTGAATTTGGGACGGAATTCTCTTCATGCCTCCCAGAGCACCCGTACCATTCATTGCAAGTATTGATCTCGTGCTTGCGCAGCCTCGAAGCAACATGCGCATTTCTCCTTGAGAATATCGACGAGTTGACTTGACCTCTTTTTCACGGACAGGAAGTGGATTATCCGAATCCAAAGAGAGACGCTTCATAGTATGCTGGCTAACCAAGCCCTTCCTAGCCTGACGAGTTTCTGCCTCAGTTGTAAACGCCCTATTCATTCGTTCTTCATCGTCCGCTTCAGGAGAGTCTTCATCTTCCTCCCAACTTCTTGTTGATGTGTTATCGTCCAACTGATCGCGTTCTGTCTGCGACATACTTCTCCTAGGACGTGTTGCACCCGTGCTGCTTTCCTCGTTTGCCTCTCTATAATTTCTCAATTTCAACATGGTGTTTCTGCTTACCAATCCCGCCTTGGCTACGCGAATTTCCCCATCGGGACGGTGTTCGGATTCCATCGCCTTGACCACTTGTTTCATGTTGTCCTCATACTCATTATCACTGGAAAGTATTCGTCTCATGGTGTTTTGGCTGACCAACCCATCCCTATAGAGGTCAATCGTATGTTGTTTACTGGCACTAACATGCGACTTCTTCGCGACGGACTCGCTGCTACTGCCACTACCACTATCCTGACCGACGACAACTAACGTGGCGGCGCTCGCCACTTTCCCCACCGCAGTATGAATGTTTTCATTTTCGTCATCATCATCATCATCGTGGTCTGGTCTAATGTTCCTCATTTTGAGCATGGTGTTTCTGCTCAATAACCCTTCCTTCGCCTGACGAATTTCCCCCGGAGGACAGTGCATGGATTCCATTGCCTTGACCACTTGCTTCATCACCTCCGCTTCATCTTCCTCCTCTTCGGACTCTTCGTCGTCATCCTCGGTGTTGTCATTGGCAAGTAAACGTCTCATGGTGTGCTGACTTACCAATCCACCCCTAAACTGGTCAATCGTTTGCTGTTGAACGACGACAGTACTACCACGCTTCGTCGTCGTCTTATTCTCCTCCTCCTCCTCCTGCACATATGACGAGTCGTCGTTGCTATTGCTACCGCCAATACTACTACCAACACCATTCTTCTTCCCCATCAACTCCATTCGAGCCTCCTCAATAATACGTTCCTCCTCTTCCTCCTCTTCCTCCGTACGACTACTACTACTACTACTACTACTACTGGCATCATCATGATCATCCAACTCCTCCACAGGTGAATAGGATGACATGGAGCAAGTCGTCGCAGTCTTGGTGGTTGTACTGCTGGGATGATCAATCGACTTATCGCTACCACGCTTGCTGTCGTCACTGTTCTTCTTCTTCTTATTCTTGTCGAGGGGGGAGGATCTAGATCGATCATCTTCATCATGATTGACATCACCACCACCACCGCCGCCGCCTTGGTTATCAGTATCTATCTTCTGTCTATTCATCAAGTGCCAATCCACCATATCACCCCCAACAACAACAACAACTTCCTCCTTTTCTTCATCATCATCATCATCCTTCTTCCAACTCTCTCCTCCTCCTCCTCTTCTTCTTCTAGCAATCATATCCAAATCTTGAGGAAATATCACACTAACCTCTGGTGGTAATACTATATTCAAATTATCATGATGATGATGATGATGATGTCCCATCCCTCCTCCTCCTCCTCCCGTCGTCATCATCATCATCCCCAAAGAAGATGATCGACTAATCCATCTTTTCAATTTACGTCGTAACCATTCCATACTGTTGATAATTTCAGAACTAGATTTGATCCAGAGGGTGATTAATTCCTCGTCAATATTGTTGTTATTGTTGTTGGATGAAAATTCCAATGTGGGGAAATTGGTATGGAATGTACTTGTCGTCGTATTAGATGTGGTAGTAGTAGTAGTAGTAGTAGTAGTAGGTTCATAATGATAGGAGATTTTGACGGAATATGTAGTCTTGTTGATAGTAGCAGTTGATTTGTTCTTGTTGTATCCCATGCCAATTTTGTTGTTGTTTTTGTTGCTGAGAGGAGGAGGATTGTCATTGGCAGCAGCAGCAGCAGAAGCATGACATAATGTAACCTTGATGGGAACTTGGAGAAATGTATTAGGATGATTCTTTTTCGTCCCATTAGTAGTAGTCTTGGTGGTGGTAGCAGTAGTAATGTTAAGTACTATGTACCATACACATCCTCTGGGATTGAATTTGAGAGAGGAGATGTGATAACGATTCTTGATTTCATCACCTTCCTCCTCCTTTGCAGTCGTGACGGCGGCGGCGGCGGTAGTAGTGGTATCCTTGTTGTTGTTATTGTTGGTGGTGGTGGTGGGAGAGGAGGAGGAGGAGGGAATGGTGGCCGATTGTAATGCAGCATTGACACATTGAACAGTCTGTCCTAATAACTCGAGATCGGATAGATTGTTCGTACTTTTACTGGGTGGTACTGTATGGATGTGTGTGATGAATAAAATGAAGATAGAGAGAGAGAGAGAGAGAGAGTAGATACACGAGGATGAATCATGTCACGTTAGCACTCGAGAGGGAGAGAGAGAGAGGATCAATGGAATGTTTTGAAAATGGCGCAATTTGGGGGGCCCCTGCCCCCGGCCACGTTCACATACGCACAAAAGAAGATCCACTCTCTGTTTGTAGCTAGCTAGATCTGCACCACTTACCAAAATCTCCCCCCCCAGTCGTCCTCCTTCGATAATTATTTTCCATGAGCATCCTTCCCTTTTTACTATCACCATCACCACCATCATCATCATCACCACCATTATAATTAATAATCACATCACCACCACTACTTCTTCTTTGCCTACTACCATCAGTGGTAGTAGCAAAAGTACCACCAAACTCTACCGCCATGGCAGCAGCACCCACCGCCATACTTTTATACCCCAAAGCATTTTGTTGGGTGATATTCATTGTTGAATATTCCATAATATCTTTGGTGGTTGTGTTATAGGTGTTGTTTGCGTTGGTGTTGGAGGATGATGATGAGAGGGAATGTTGGGAAGAAGAAGAAGAGGAGGAGGAGGATAGTGCTAACATAGTTTCATGATTGGTAGCAGCTGTTGCAGAGGCACCACTATCCAATTGTTTTCCAACAATAGCAGCAACAGCAGCAGCAGAGTCAACAGTAGTAGCTGCTGCTTCGGTAGTAGTAGTCGTTGTTGCTGTTGTTGTTGCTGCCGCCTCCATCTTCCAAGATTGAGCACGTTCCATCCCCCCCATTTGAATACGTTGTTGTTTGGATAATAATAATGATTGAGTAGTGTTGGTGGTGGAAGAAGAGGTGTTGTTGTTGGTGGTGGTGTTGGCAAACATGGAGGCTACCATTTGATCGGCAATGGTACATTTTTTATTCAATTTGATTGACGTGGACGGTTTTGCTCTTGTTGTTGCTGTAGTAGTAGTTGTTGTTGGCACTCCTCGAGGATGATGATTATTCGTGGTGATAGACGATGATGAGCTATTGTTGCCAGCAGTAGTAGTAGCAGACTGCTGCATCGTAGTGGCAGCCCGCTTTAAATATTTGGATAATTTATTCTTGGTTTTATTCTTTCCCACTACTACTTTTTCGTTAATATTGTTATTGTTATTGGAAGAAGAAGAGATGGATGAGGAAGTATCATCCGAGAGACTATCATCTGGGTGCATGTTATTCATGGTAAGTTCGGAAATGTTATCATCGTGATGATGATGATGATTAGTATTTCGTTGGAGGAGTGTTTTGGGTGGTAGTTTCATGATTGGGAGAGAGAAAGTGTGTGGATGATTATTTTTCGTATTTAGATGTTTCAAACACACGGAGAGTATGGTAGTTTTAAAAAGTTTATTGTTCTCTGTCCCCCCCCCCAACGCCAACGAACACGGAAAGAGAGAGATTTGGAAGTGAGTGTAGAGAGAGAGAGAGAGAGAGAGGGTCAAAATCCGAGCTCGCAGCATATAATATGCCTTTTGGAGTGGAGGCGAGATCGGGTTGTAGGATCAATCTCCAGACGGCAGCCTGCTTCGTTGTCGTTCTTCTGTGGGTAAAGTCTTGGTCCTTCTCTTCTCCGACCCTTATTAACACATACAACTTAGGGAACAAGGAGAGTGGCGGTGAACTTGTTGCCGAACGTCATGCCAATATAAGACTAAAATTTTCACGGAACACGCTAAAACGATACTAAACGTTTCTAAAATTCTCACGGAACATGCTAAAACGTAAAACACATACGTAGGTACGACACTTTTCTCTCTTTTTTTAACTTATCTCGCTTACGTGGTGAAAATGTACTCGCGGATGATGTCGTAGTGACGTTTCTCTGAGACACATTGACATGTGATTGGCACGAATGCTGTGGTGGTTTGTAGTCCTTTAACCTTAATGTCCGAAGGAAATCTATATTTATTGCAGCTCCCTGTCGCACCTCGTCCCACACCGTGTGTATGTGTACGTCCGCATAAGGTAAATTGTCGAGCATTGGGACGTAGCGTGGTATGGTACCATACCGAGTTCCGCCAAACCCCCTTTCCGCCGAATTGTCCGGAAAATTGGCCTGCGCTGGCGCATCAGGACAAATTTGGCGAGAGATGCGTTGAGCTCCAAACCCCCAACTAAAGCCGTCGTGGTGAGCAATTTATGAAATATATACATATGTGTATTCAAGGACTGCAGGCACCCGCAACACACCGACACATTTCGCACGAAGCTCATTTTGTAAAAGAGAATAGGCGCTGCGTCGACTGGACTTATTTTAAGAAACATCATATTAAGAATCCGTCAGATTATTCAAGCACCGCCCGTCAACAGCAACACACCGACCCATCTCGCACCAGCCACTGATCTGGACAGCGCCATTGCCACCTCGACAACGTTAAGATTAGATTTCTACTTCACCACTTATTGATTGCATTATCGGTTTTTGTGTTCTGCCGTCTTATTTATCATTTGGAACTACATTTTGTAAAAGGTATATACCGTGCGAGGAATACTTCGAGTATGAATGCTTTGGTCAAAACATCTTCGTGGAAAGCAAGAATAGTCTTTGGTCAAAGAGTTTGTTTGGGAAATATACTCGCGTTGTAGATTCGCTTAGCGCTAGCCGAGTGTAGCGAGGCTAGTAGAAGTACATAGAGGTAGAAAAAATGTTTTTTAGGCTTCATTCGGGCAGTTTTTAGACAGAAACATAAGAGTAGATAAGAGTTATCAAGACAACATTCCTATTCTCAAAAGAAAGAATATGGAAAAAATGTAAATGAGGGTGATGAGATGTGAGGCAGTGACGGGCAAGTAGAAGCAGCAGAAATGTGACACTTCGAATTTGAACTACTTCACCGATACTACTTCTTGTTCTTGTTACGACTGTGAGCAGTAGAAGGGAAGGTGGCTACATTGTAACAATTGAAGGGTGAACATCGCTTCACAAGATCCATGCAGTCCTCCTTCTTCACCATCACCCGCTAAACTTCTCTCCAAACTAGCACATGATAATATATATTCCCAACCAAATATTTTTCTTGCATGCCATCTGCAGCAATAACTAGCGAGTCGACTTCTTTTCTTCCCTTTCCCTCCGTCCGCCTCCGGAACCGGAAGCTCGCTGCGACAGAGGAAGTTCTCTCTCTAGTGACATCCGCCAATACATACTGATCCGCCGCCAGAGGCCACTCTGGCCAATCTTGGCCACGATTCCTCTTCTTCCTCGAAGATCCAGTGACATCAGTAGGCATTACGGCAATATTCATAGATGAAAATACAGCAGGCAACGACGAGTCTGCCGGCTAAAAATCAGCCAATCGAGGCGCTACGAGGAAAATAACAACATCAACATAATGATGTTTTTGTTTGGTAGAGAGAGGCAAAAGCCGGTGCTACAGCGGCAGTCTTCCGACGAGAGCTACTCGTCTACAAGCTCATCCTCCAAGAATCATCGGCGGACGCCATCATTCAATGGACGTTCGTCAATCGGCTCAGAAGCCTCCGGCAGCGATGTCAGGGGAAAGTCCTCCACTTCCAAGACTACGGATCCTCTTCGTGTGCCCTGGAGCGCCAGTGGCAGCGGCGCCCTTGCACAAGTTTACGTGATGGATTGCTCACCAGAAAGTAAGATTGGACGTAAAATTCTTGGTGGATATGGTGAAGCAGATGAACATTGTTTGCGTGAGCTTGAGCTTATCCGGCAGCTCTCATTTAGTCCGCCCCGAAAGACTAAAAAGAGGACTGATACTGCTGGTACGGAGACATCATCGTCATCTGAAACTGTTGATACGCATCACAAACATGAGTCGAGCCCCATTGGCCTCGACCTCAAACATTTGCAAGCATTAAGGAGGGCTTCACCAAGTCCCTTGGTGGGTCTGCAGTATTTGCCGGATGGAAACATGTTCATATGATAACTCTGGCGAACTGCACGTCAATTAGAGAGCATCTCAATGTATAGTTGTATAGTTATATTAAACGTTTCAATAAATAAATGAACGCTACAAAGAAACTGTTGTTGATTATTATGCGCATAATAACTTTCAGCTATCCATAACTGCAGTATTGACGCTATCTCGATTTCGGCCAATACGACCAATATGACTTCATAGTAAACTAGTAACGACAGCAAAGACAGCTAACCCATAATATTTACATAATATATTACATAGTAAACTAGTAAAGACGGGCTATACAGCTACTTAAAATGTAATATATTATGTAAATATGGTATTATTATGATGTTTGGGTTAGCTGTCTTAATGCCTTGATAGTTTTACTATGCAGTCATCGCTGCTCTCTTTCACCTTTGGCTGCTCAAAATCCCACAGAAAGGTTGGGTTAGTTGGATCCACTGTATTATTCGTTATTGTAGGGGAGATCCGATGTTGTAGAGGACGCTCACTCCATTAAGTTCTTGGCATTACATGATGATGTTGTTCATGTTGTATCATGATGATGTGCTGGAAGATTGTGGATCGGGGGCTCCTACCCCCCTGTTATGCCCCTCCCCCCTTTTGGCGGGTGCAAAATCTCCCGCGGGCGAATATTTAGACAGGCGATTTGGTGGTCACAACGGTCGCAACCCGGTCAAAAACGGGCGTTTTTTTTGCGACCGTCGCAACCCGGTTGCGACCATTGCTACCAAACAAAAGCACCCCCCTAATAGATGATTGCCATTGATTGGCCATTGATTGCTCTGAAAGGGCAAAACAAACACTCTACGGTCGTCCTACAGTCTTGAGGGTGTGGGGGTTATTGGAGATGTGACATGCGTTGAGGGAGTTGGGTACCAGGCGTGCAAGCTGCACGGGTGCAAAAATAGTGGATCCCCCGCGACCGCAATCTTCACATTAGCAACATCAATAAGTACTCGATAGACTCTTATCATCAATCATATTATCCTATGTGATATGCATCAACATTTCCTTCTTTGGAGACAATGACTTTTCTTTTCTTGATACCTACCGAGATAAGTGTAATGGTGAGGACGAGAGCGACGACAACCGTTGTCACAAGCAACTAAGCAGTGATATTGTAAAGACAAACATTCATTTAGATTAAAGGAAAGTTGTGAGATCTATGCTGCATGGCCGAGAGGCGAGTGGCCTCTCAGACTAGTGATGACGTGGGTGGTCCACGTGAGCGATCACATGTGTGGTCATCCGTGAATAGTAGAGCGGTAAGGGATAGAACCACGGACAGACGTCAATATGGGGAAAATGTGAACCGGTCTAGTCGAATGTGACGTAATGCGGCATTGGATATGGCTAAGCTAGCAAATGCCTACGACAACCGTTCTCAAATTTACATCCGTTCATCTTCATCCGATGCAGAAGACAATGAACAAGACTGCAACCTGGAAGAATTATGAGTAGTGCTTTGCGGTCGTCTCTCTCTTCGGTCATTTCTTTCCTAATACCAATTATATATGATTGATACCAATCACATATGATTGAAAAATCAAATCATTCTCAACGGAGGAAAGAGCATGAGAAAGCGAAAGTTGTTGAGAATAATCACTTCACCCCCTTGCCAACAACCTCCACAAACATCATGGAGGAGGATCACCTGCAACTAGGCAATCTCCCAATCCGTTGTTGGGCGCTCGACGTTTGTACGAAGGTGAGATTTGAACTTTGTATTGGTGTAATGGAAGCAACGATATGGTAGCTGATAAATAATAACAGTAAAGAAAACATTGCTGGCTTCCTCATTACATGTATTATCTATTATCTACTTCTACACTTCAAAGAGAGGGTTAACTTCAATATCATACGCGAGAAGAACCGCTATGCTTTCAAAGCAATGTTTGTGCCTCTCCATTTTGTCTTTTGTCCCTCTCTTGCCATGTCTGAACCGATTTTTTAGTACATTGAACGATTTCATTCGACTGAAAAATCTTTCGTGCCTGCTTTTCACTCTCCCTAACCACTTCTTCAGCTCCACCGACTGGCCCTTTCTTGTTGTAATTATCTTGCCTGGCTCGCCAGAATCTGTAGGAAGAGAAGGATAACACATTAAGGTACGAAAAACAATCAAAAGAAGTAAAAGATGATACTGGTAATCGATTACTTGGAATAGTGGCAATACGTATTCTCAACATAATGCAAGTCACCAGGACTTAAGTGAATGATTCCTCCAGTTGTAATCGAAACGATGCAACGGTCTCTTTTCGTCCTCCCTCTTAACATTATCTGCATTGAGTGATGCTGCAGTTTGCCCCCGTTTCCGAACCTTAAGGAATGCAGCTTGCACTCTATTAGAAGTGTCCAAGGTTTTGGTAAGTCTCAGAGCCACGTCTCGTTTGGCTCCAAGTGTCCCTTGCTTCTTCCATGGTTGGCTCTTCCATAATGTATCTTTTCCCCTCAGATTTGATGAATACTCCAACAAAGTTGCGATCCCACCGGGAAATTCTTTCTTTGCTTTGTCACTTCCGTTTCAACTCCATGTCCTTTAGGAGTGACGTTTAGTTCCAATTTTCGCCACTTTATCATGACTCCATCAATAGCTAGTTGCACATCATCGCAAAATTTTTCTGTATGATCCTTCTCATGTATGCAAGCAAAGATGTAGTCCCAAGCCTGTAACAATTCCTTCACATCTTTGCACTAGGTTTCAGAAGTGTCTTTTGTAGTTATTTGATCCATGATTTTCTTCGCATTAAGCATCAGCTTGGTAATATTCAAGCCATTGAAGTTTCCACCGTGATAACTGCCTCTTTCCACACCATAGTCTTTAAAGACATTCTCACATTTACTGCGAGCGACGATGCTGCTACTCTCCTCGCTTTTCACAGCTTAGCAATTTGTATCGGTGCATCTTTGATCTCTTCTTTCAGCTTCGCAATAACTTCCTCAAATTGTTGCTTCACTTTCAACATCATATCGCCCCGATATTCTTCTACAACCTTCTTTACGGCAGCCTTCTCTTTGTACTCATCCGGGTTCTTATTTATTGTTCTCATTTCTGTCTTCAACATCTTATCATTTCTTATTTAATTCTTTTCTCATCACCAAACCACACCCGATCAGGATAGCACTAAAAATTGCCGTGTACTCAATTTCAACTCTAGGGATAAGGTCCATTTGTGGCGTCCCTTAATAGAGAGAAAATTTGGTTCATCGATGGCCTCGGCGGCATGCAATAAATACCCTGCAAATGCCTTTCTTAATAAAAATAGTTCCGGCGTAACATCACTTTCA
>JALLBJ010000708.1:0-13899 GCA_036940105.1 Skeletonema potamos | reverse complement strand
TCGAACGTTAACTTAACTTTTTTGTGTAGAAATCTACGGATGGAATTAGTATTATGGGCTGGACTTAACTCCACCAGCATATTGCATGAGCCCCTCAGTCAACCTCAATTTCGCTGCGACATGAACGTCTGAAGTATTGATTGTAAAGTGTAAAATTAGGAGATAGCTCCTCAAAAAAGAAACTAACATAGATCACGTTTCTGTTGTGTAGTTCCGACCTCACGCCATGAGACTACGAGCCAAGCTTTTATCTTGTTTCAGCTTTCCTTCAAGTAATTTTTCGTCGTTCTGTTGACATCTCTCTGCACTCCAAGCTCTCTGTCTCATGCTCATGCTCATGCTCATGCATTGAGTTGAGAGAGGAGAGTAAACGTCACCAAACCCACTCTTGCTCTTACTTAATAAAATTATTGTTGTGGCAAAGCTAATGGTTTATGCTGCTCTACAAGGAATCGATATATTGCATTCTGATATCTTCCTCACTGGTTGCTAAAACGACACTCTCGAATAGTGGCAGGACTGAACAGTAAACATAAATGATTCGCAGCTGCATTTGCAGCAGCTCTACATCCACAGTCCTCAGTTACAACGGATTACAAAGATGGAAATGACATGTTCTAAGGATTCATTTATTGTTATTGTGGCCCCAACGATGGACTCAGACAAAAGTGCGAGTATGATTGTGCATGGTGCTCTCGAGTATCATCGTCTGCAAACAACAACTTTCAAATGCAAATTGCAGCTGAGACTTTTCATCACGTCTTCTTGGATATCGCAGGCAGCTGGGAATGGGAAGACATGTGAGCAAGGAACTTGATTCGATCCAGCAGCTACATGAACATGAAGTGGATTCCGTTCAAGACAAACCTGGCATGCAGCTAGCATCTGCACAAATCTCGAACATTTCAAGAACAAGCTCCAGTGGAGGGTCGCACCTAACTGCAGCATGAAGTAGCGTCATGCCGTTCAAGTCGAGGTCGAGAATCCGAGTCCAAGAGCGAGCGAGCGAGAGATGTTTTGTTATTTGTTAGATCTCGGAAGTGTGTTGGGCTTGATTCAAAATTCAAGGGTGCAGGAGCAGCGGAAGGCTTCACTCAATCCCAGAAGATAGTAGGAGGTGGATTCGAGCAGTTTGGCTTGGAGGAGGTGGTCATAATCGTTATTGTTATTGTTATGTAACAGTAATAAGAGTATGTAGATTTGCGAGGAAACACTTAGGGTTAGGGTTGAGGGGTATTCCTAGTCTGCCTTGCTGCAAGGAAGATGAGGTGGTGTCGCATCATTCGTGACAGATGCTGACGTGGTATCTAAAGGACGCGACATATACCGCTCCCACGAAAATAATGTGCCATACATATTGATCATGGAACTTGTCATCTGGAGAATCTCGGAAACCCACTACCACCGCACGCCGCACAACTACTTTTTTGTCCTCGCATGGTATGTGTTGGATGCAATGACTGCCATCCACCCCACCACCTCCCAATCCTTCTTTTGATCCGCCTTTCATAATTACACCAATCAAACACAAAAGCCAACATATACGACAGGTTAGACCATGAAGCAGCCAACAGAGAGTCTATCAAGAAACTCAGAGGCCGTAGCCGATTCCCTCGCCGCAATGATCACGAGAGAGCTCGCCACCTTCTCCTGCGATGATGACGGGTATCTAAATCCCTCCGATCCCACCAAGATCACTGCCGACGATCGCACGAAGTTAGTTGACTGGTGCTACGCCTTTGTTGACCACTGTCAATACTCGCGGGAAACAGTGGCCTCAGCGATGGAGATGGTTGACCGCTTCCTCTCGATGCCAATCCGTAATTCTGCCGACGTTGCAAGGGTTTCCGATGAGGCTCTTACACATCGAAGCAAGTTCCAGCTTCTCACTATTACGGCCTTGTATGTTGCCATCAAGGTAAATGAGGAAAGAGCCATTTCAAGTGAGCTGCTTGCCCAAATGTGCTACGGATCCTACACCGTGGAGGGCATTGAGGACATGGAGCGGACATTGTTATTTGGCCTGTCATGGCGATGTCACGCTCCAACCGCTCATCAAGTTGGACTTTCAATCCTCTCATTGATCCTTCCATATGTTGACATCCCAGAGGAAACATGGGGCTTCGTCATAGATGAGATGAAGTATTTGACCGAAGTTGCTGTGAGAGACTACTACTTCTCTACACAACGCACGAGCACCATCGCTCTCGCTGCCATATTCAACGTCATAAGTGATATGAGCACCAGGGGGCACAAAGGGCTGCTCGGAGCCTTTGTAAGCGTTATCATGGAATGCTTCGACTTTGCTCACCCCAAGCAGATATTTGCAGCCAGAATAAGGTTGCAATCCCTCCTCGCCAAGTCAGAGACAGTGACCGTACTCCAAGAAGAGGATGCGGATGATGAGATTAGTTTCGATGAAAGAAGTTTGGACGAAAGAAGTTTAGACGACGATTCAGTCAAAACTTCCAAGGTATCAAACAGATCCTCCTCATCCTCTCAGAAGAGAGGAGGACTTTCAAGTCATAATTTCTGCTATGAATGGGATGAGTTTGATCATAAGAGAGGGGTAGTATCACCAAGTCCTTGCTCATCCATACACGATCTCTTTTCCGAGATCGAAAAGCACCACTTCTGCTAAAGAGTCTCCCTCACATGCGCACTCTAGAATCTTATCACCGCAGTAGTAGATAACACTTTTAGGCAGGTAGGACCTCTGATTCGGCTCGACTGAGAGGTTTTTTTTAGAGTTACACCGAGAGTTCTTTGTGTTAAGTGTGACACTCTCTCTAAAGTATAGACATCAAGCTAAAAATAATATTATACAACTAAATATCTACTCTATCTAGAGCACCAATCCAAACCAAACCACATCCAAATAAATCGCACCTTCCCTCTCTCTCTCTCTTTTTTTATGAAATGGTACAATTATTCTTCTTCCCATGATCATCCCCATACAAAGTCCTCACCACACCCAAAACTGACTCCTCCCCCAACGGCAACACATTATTATAAAACCACGGCAAACTTCCCTGAACTGGAGCATTCATTAAAATTCGTGAGGCCCATTTCGGCACAGTGAAGAATGCAGCTATACCATCCTTTTGGAGAGATGATTTGATCACTTGTGAGTAGGAAATATTTCTTGCCACTAATTGTTGTGGTGGTTGTTGTCCACCAATACTACTACTACTACTTCCTGCAGCATTAGTAGTAGTAGTAGTAGCAGCAACAGCAGTAGTAGTATCTGTATACGAAGCATAATCCAACGCTCTACCCCATAGCGCCTGCTGAGTAATTGCCACCGCATTCCCCACAAAATTCATCCCCATTCCAAACCAAAATAAACTCCCCTGACTCTTCTCCTCTTGCGGAAAATACATTTTGTAGGTAATTGGTGTGATGATAAATGAGGTATTGCACATGATGACATTCCTCATGGCGTTGGGGAGGAAGGCCGGTCCGCAGAATTTAGCGGCGGCGTTCTTCCATTGGAGGTGGGATTCGATTGTGGCTAGTTTGGTGGGGCCGTAGTATCGTTGGACCTCGGCTCTGTTGGCTACGGTCGATTCGAGTGAGCCTGCTAGGATTGGTGCGAGGATGGTTTTGATGATTGATTTGATTTGATATGTGGCATCGTGTTTGTCATGATTCTTGTTAGAAGGTGGGGGTGGAGGCGGCTCCATGAGCTCATCCCCATAATAAACTGGCGCCACACCGAACGCCTTACTCAACGCATGGTCGAAGAATTGAAACGCCAATCCCATCACGCTATACTGCATGAACCACGCGACTAAACTCGCGGGACCGACTACCCGGTACGGTGATAGCAGTCCATTTTGAAATGTTAATTTGATACTCTGCCCGAATTGATTTTTACCGGTAACTTGCGACGAGTTCATGAAGAGGGCGATCTTCTCGAGGGGCATGCCGGCGAAGCGCATTATGACGCCGAAGGTACCGATGCCGACGGAGCGGTAGGCTACGAGGATGGAGTTTTGGAGTTCGGTTGGTAGCTTGACAACATCACGTGATGGGCTGGTGGCGCTGGGTTGAGCAGCAGCTGCTGCTGCCGCAGCGGTGGCGGCGTACTCGGTTGCTGATATTGTCGTTTCATCGGATGATTCTTCCATGGCTGCTGTTTTATGAGGTGAGAGGAGGGACCGAAGGTGATGAGATTGATTGGTTGGTTGGAGTTTATTTGCTTTTTATTGCCACGACTTGGTTATTAAGTATGTATTTACATGGTCACATAAAATATTTGCATTTTCAGTGAGTGGAGGAGGTAGAAGGTGTCAAGCTATTCAAGGTCAAGGAGGAGTTCTCTTCTCGGATTTTCTGGATGCCATACTGAATTCCGCCGTACAATATGTGGAACTTTTGAAGACATATATCTTTCCCGGAACACTCCTACCTGTCTTGACTGCTGCCACTTCATGAGACTGCTACAGACTTTTAGCCTGAGAAGAGGTGGTATTATGGAACAGCATTTCAGAGGGACAGACAAATCATTTCTTCTTTGACCTGCTGCGCTAATCTCTTTTTGATCTCTAGCTCGCTCTAGAGAGAGCTCTAGAGAGAGAGAGAGAGGGAGAGGGAGGAATTTCCAAACCCAAACCCAAATCCAAATGGAGTTTGTGATCAAGATCGAAAACTTGCCGAATTTGGGTCCATAGTAGGTAAGAGAAATGCTTGTTGTACAATCATGCTGTGAGCAGTGTCAATTACTTCACATTATAGCGCATTATGCTAGCTTCCCGAACTTGATTTCTAACATTACATGCACTTCGTGCCCTATGACAGAGGCTATGAATCTAAAATTTTCTTCCGAGTAAGTTATAATCCCTCAGAAATTCATTTGCTTTCACTGACACACTTGACACAGAGGTTAACGTAGAAAAGGATGGGGAGTGTTCAATTTGAAGTAGACTATCGGAACCATTCGATGGCAATCGCGGTCGCAACAGCGACAGCTGACCACTTAAACCATTCATACTGTGGAAATCACTCAAATCGATATTACAATCTTCATCAGACGTCGCTGCAACTACTGCTGCCGTCTCTGCAGATGGTTTGTAATGATTGAAAATGTATCCTGAATCGGCAGCATAGTTTTCAGCATAGCTTACAGCATCCACTTGCCCGCCATCTATATCTTCATCCCATTTGCTAACACTGGAATGATGGCTAACATCTTCTGGAGAATTGAACGGAGATACCACATTCACAGCCGCCTTCTTCTCATACAATGGCGCAGGAAGACAAACCACAGTACCTCTGTTCTTCTTCCCCTCTAACTCAATCCTCCCCTGAACACTTGGGATATCCTCTGGCGAGATACACTCCTCCACATGAGGCTTCAACTTCCCCGCTTCCAATAACTTGAACAAGAACGATAAATCCCTCTGGAACACAGCTTGATCTTCTTTACAACTCGCCCAAATACCACGATAGGTTACAAATTGTGGAGAACACGTCAATCTCAAACTAAACTTGGTCAATGCTACCACCTCTCGTGCCTTCTTTGCCAAATCTTGGAAGGATGGTAGGATGTTACTACCACCACTATTACATCCCACACCACCACTAGCTAGATTTCCCAATTCACCAAACAACTTTGCTTTTTCGTCGTCGTCCTCCTCACCACCACCACCACCACCACTACTACAACGTCCACTATCATCATCACGAGAACAATACACCAATGACCCACATGTATCATCCAAAACACTAAAAAACAATTCAAAATCATCACACGATGGAAAATCTTGTATCAATATCAAATTCAACTTTTCTTGTCCCAACAATAATATCAAGTCATCCTCATCATTATCATCATCATCATCATTATCCCCACTCCATGCGGAATCGTTCTTCCATCGTATTGGTATCACATTATTATTCACTTCACGATTATTTCTTTGTAATAGATCATATTCCTCTGGAGATGACACAGTAGAAAAAACATGTGTGGCACCCAACACATTACAAAGTTGGATCCATGCCCTACCTAATTCGGATGTACCATTTTGAATTAATATCGATTTTCCATCAAGTTGATGGATGTTATATCGTTGATGATGATAATGATGATTATTATGGATGAGGTGGTGGTAGGAACTCATTATTAAGGAAGAGGGTGGTGGCGGTGAGGAGGATGTTATTCCAAGTTGCAATGATTGGAATGCTGTAGTATATATCCGCGTTATGCATGCGGCGTAGGATGCAGGGAGGGTGGTAGTATCATTCTTATTCGTTGGGAGTTTGACTGTATACCCTACATCTACCAATGCATACCTCTGGTGATGGTAATTGCCATGTCTGGATAATGACGATGATGATTTATCGATTTTGTATTCAAATGGGTAGAGTGCCGCAATTCGATCATTGATACGAATGTCATGATGTCTACTATTCTGCGGCTCCTGGTTGTTGTTATTGTCAG
Organism: Skeletonema potamos; assembly: GCA_036940105.1. Lineage (NCBI taxonomy): Eukaryota > Bacillariophyta > Thalassiosirophyceae > Thalassiosirales > Thalassiosiraceae > Skeletonema > Skeletonema potamos. The sequence goes on along the minus strand of JALLBJ010000708.1, from coordinate 7,454 downwards.
TAGTAGCAAGTTGAACTACACGTCCGATGCAATCTACCGAGGTAGTTTCCACCTCCATCATGAATAGTTGTTTCTTATCCTCTGTGGTTGTGCTAGTAGTGGCGATGCCACCACCTTTGCCATTGTTATTGCCACAACGCATACCAGATCGAGTCATGCAATGCCGCGATTCAATCGTACAAGCTTCAATTTCAACTAATATATCATTGCAATGACGTAGAGTTGGTATGGCGTGCTGTTGGTCTAATTTGAGTAATGCCGATGGCAAATTATCATGATTATTGCTGCGATGCGAGTGGAGATAGTCGACGGCATGAGTGTTCCAGTTGTCTATCTTGGAAGAAGCTTTAGGAGTCACTACGACATATTGCTGTAGTTGTTGCCGCTGCTCAGTATTATTACTCTGAATTATGGCTGGCGGCGGATGAAGTATACCATTTATTCTCAGGAGCTCTTCGATATCTTCGTCATTGTCATCATCGTCAGAGGAGTTGTAATCGATGAGGCTATTTTTTGATGTTAGGGTGGCCGCCATGAAAACGAAGTTCTCCTTCTGCTTTGAAGAAGAATTACTGTTGCTGATGCTCATGTTCTCCAGTTCGCAACAACAACAACAACAACAGCGCCTGCCTCTAGAGAGAGAGAGAGAGAGACCGAGAGTTGGAGCTACATTGTCAGTGTTTACTTCTTGCGTTGCATGAAAGTAGGTAAGGTACGAAAAAGTCTCGCCACAGCGAGTTGGCGCGTGTCGCTTGTACGACGTTCTCACATCAAGATACGGAGGAATTCAGTACGATAGAGAGGTATCTACCGATTCTTTTAACAAGACTTTTTATCTCTTAGAGTCTCTCGCTCGAGAGTACCAATCTACAAACGTATGATGCTAAAAGGCAGATGCTAAGGCGATGAGATGGCCATCAAACAAAGAAGTAGACAAGAGCGGTAACATAGGCCACGGTGAGGGGGGCTGAGAGTAAAAAAAATGCCACTTTTATGATTGTACTTTTACACAGCAAGGCAAGGACACAAGACAAGAACAAGATAGATCATTTTTTCATAATCTCTTCTCTTGAATTATCTACCAAATCCAGAGAGGAGACAGTACTTCTGTGCTAGGAGGATGATATCTCCTCCACTCCAAACGGATCCAAATAAGTACTCCTTCTGAAAAAATGAAAACGAGTCAGTTGTCAGAGATACCATGATAAAATAGAATAGAGGATGATTCATACCACATCTGAGAAGGGAAGGGAAGCAAAAAAAATTCAGCAATAGATTCAAGGTTATTTCGAATTGAGATAGGGAAAAAAGATGGAACAAACTAAACTCCTTGTACATTAAAAGGAACAGCAACCAGATTAAAAACAGTTGCTCCACTCGGTTTCGATCCGAGGACCTTTGGGTTATGAGCCCAACACGCTTCCTCTGCGCCACGGAGCATTTGAAGAAAGGGGTCCAAAGTAGAACTAAAACCTTTTTTCTAAAGTGACGATCAAATGAAAATATGTCAGCACACAACACACAGCAACAGCACCGCACAAATCCAACACATTCACCACAACAAACCAAAAACCATGTACCATAATTACAATCGCATTGGCAGGTCTGAATGACGACAAGAGGAATAAATACAGCCACAGCATCAGCAGCATGTCGAAAATGCCAAAGCTGGCAGTCCTAAGCCAAGCACAAAACTCACGCATGAACAACAACGACAACAACAACAACAACAATACTACAATCACAGTGGTAGTCTGTCCCAAAAGCAATGCCTCCATTCGTCTTACTGAAAATGAAAAACAAACTCAATATCCGTATTATGATCGATTATGTAAAAATTATGGATTTTCATTAGAGGTGGAAATTATTCTTCAGCAGACTTCGTCGTCGTCTTCTGCTGTGGCCAGTAGGAGAGGAGGGCCAACGACTAGTCATGTCCTCTTAATGAACAACAACAACAACACTGCTGGTAATAGCAGCATCAACACCTCAAAGAAGAAGTTGCATCATCACTCGGAAAGATTAATCATTCGTCCACTGCCATCTTCTTCACGCAATAAAAAAATAACAAATAATGAACTCCGTCCAGACTTTCAATCTGGAGATATCCTACAAAGTATTGATGGGATTGACAACCCTACTTTTGGTATGGTGTATGCATTAATGATGAGGGGGGATAAGTTGCTTCTAGAAATTGTTAGGGCTGGGGTAAAACAAGGAAATCCTCCAGGGGCTGATGCTACCGCTGCCGTGTCTTCTGCTGTGGTGGGTGTTGCGGGTACATCATCATCATCTACGTCAGTTGCTGTTGCGGCGGCATCCACGACGACGACGACGACGACGACAACAACAACGATGCAGTCGGGACAAACTACACAACAACAACAACATCTACAGCAAGAGACAATAACGACGACGAACAAGAAGAAGCGACAAGTATGTGCATGGGATGCAGAAAACAGGAGAGTACAACGTGAGCAAAAGAAGTTGCAAAGAGAAAGAGAAAAAGAAAGAGAACGGCTTCAGCAACAACAACAACTACTACACAGCAGCAAAAAGCAACAACAACAACAACCACCACCACTACTACTACCACCCGCCAATAACAACAAGAAATCAAAGTCAAGTACCCAAAAGTCTACTACTTCTACTACAACCATCAACGTCCTTCCGCCATCCTACATCACCAAAGCAGTCGCACAATTAGAAAAGAATGTAGAAGAATTGAATCGTAAGCAAAGGGAGGAGGAGGAAGAGGAGGAGGTAATGTATGGTGTGGATCATCAAATAGTATTCGATTATACATTGGCAAATGAACATACGAAGAAGAAAAACAACAAGGAGAGTGTTGATAAAGAGGGGGAGGAGGAGGGGGAAGTAATGAGGAATGAGATGCCTCATGTTGGTGGTGTCGATAATGCACCGTCTATTTCAACTTTGCCAACCGTTGATCTTACACTACTTGATGATGACAATCATGATGATGATGAAAATGATGATGGCGGACGTAATGAAAATGGAGGTGACGACTTCTTCTCAATTGTGAACTCACTTGGTTGTTCTTCCTCCGATGTGCAAAAGGAGGTTACGGACGAATTACCCATTCGATCTTCTTCTATTGCTCGTGGAAATAATGATTCGCCGTCTTCGTCAGACTCTTCGTCATTGGGATCGTCGTCGTCATCATCATCAAGTGACTCGGACTCTTCATCATCGGATAATAATTGCATCAGTGAAAAGTCGTCAAAACAACCACCTCAAACAATCACTACTTCTGCGGGCGGTGCTACGGATAAGCCAATGTCTACTCCTCCCAGAAACAACAACCATAGAAGATTCACATCCATCTCAGATACAATTGCTACAGCGATGGTGGTGGAGCAACTACCAACAGCGAAACGTCCACGATCATCATCTTCCGTATCAACAAATGATGGGGGTAAGTCTTATCCAACGTATTCCAGCACCATGAGTTATCCAAATCGCTCCAATACTGCACAGTACCCAAAGACGGGCTTGAATGAGGCACCAACATCTCTGAATCGACTTTGGCCTGATCCTTCAGACATTGTCAAGGCGTTGACGAGTTGGAAACCTCCATCAGCTACTGTGAAGCATCGCCTTGTAGAATTTTATGGAGAAGTTAGTATTTGCAACATGGCATCGTTGCCAGTAGGCAATCGAGAGAATGACAAACGAGCATCGTCAAATCCGTTATTACATACAACAACTAGTCCAATAAAAGAAGAATGCAATGAATACAAGAATGCCAACGAAATGATGGAAAGTTTGGCACGCCCATTAATCGAGGAGGGTTTAGCCTCCATCAACAATGATTATCACTCCAACAAACATCGAAACGGGCGGTGGAATCGCGATACTCATCGATTAGTCGTTACCAAGATAACTCCCGTCACACCCATCTTTGAGAAGAAATCATCCTTCTTTGGAGAGCACATTACGATGTATGAGATTCAATTCAGTCTCAAGGGAGAGACGAACACCCCCCCTTCAAATCTGAGTGAGTTGTATTGTCTTCATTATCATCGGTGGAAAAGCTGTAAGTTTGGGATTGTTGGTCATGATTTTCCAACTACAATTACCTTTCGGACATATTCAGAGTCCAATTCTATGCTCAAATTATTCGTTTGCGTGGATGAGAGTTTGAAGGAGGAGGAGGAGGAGGGTAAGACGGGTTGGCTTTCCAAGCATGACTTTCGTGCATTGTTTGATCCACACAAGTTTGGTGTGCCGCATCCAGATGCAGTCCTTACACTAATGTCAGTGGGCAGTACGATCAATATTGTTAGGCAATATGAAGCAATCTCAAGCGTTGGTCATCTCAAGCGTGAGTTACCTTTGGTTTATTATTTGTGCAGGAAGTTTTTATAAGTTTCTCTCTTTTGGATTCTCGTTACTCACAATCTTCCACCTTACCTACCACAGCACATATTCAAAAGGCATTATTTTCATCTCGTGTCAAAATCTCTCCAAAGCCTGCAGAAGCAGCAGTAGCAATACGTCCCAGATCATTACCTACAGACATTTGGACGAGTTTACAAAAGAATCACAACCCATACCAGCTGTCGTCTATATCGAAAGTCGTCAGTGGGTCGTGTAAGAACAATATTTGCCTCATCCAAGGCCCCCCCGGGACGGGGAAGAGTTCCACAATTGTGGGAATCGTTTCTGCACTCTTGTCAGGCAAGGCACCTTTACCAGGGCAAAGGCAATCTGGTTGCTTGATCCATCCGGGAAAGGTAAGTGCAACTTCGACTTTTTTGCATCTTGTTATCACCTTCCTTGTTTCATGGCGTATGCTTAGATATTGATTTCAATTGTCTTATTACAATATTCAGACTATGGGTGTGACTCGGGCAGAGCCTCTAGCTCGGAATCGAATTTTGGTCTGTGCCGCAACGAATATTGCCGTTGACACTATTGCGTGGAAGATTAAGCAGGGAAGCATCGGTCCATCTGGAAAAGTAGGAGACTTCAAGATGGCAAGATTTGGCAGTCTCCCTTGGGATCGTGATGAAGGTCGAGATGGAGATTACGTGAAAGCGAAAAGGCCACCGATACTTTCAGAGATGGAACAATTCCTCTATGCTATTAATGTCGACCGTCGAGCGAGCGATGGTATTCAAAGCCACTTCTACAACAACTATGACGATGAAGAACAGGATGACTATAAATGTTGGACGCCAGATGGCAAACAAGCACACCCGAAGCGTAAGAGGCGGAAGCGCGTTGTAGGCCGTGGGACTAAGAGGAAGGAAATCATAGCTGAAAGTAGTGTTGTGGTGACTACCTTGAGTGGAGCCGGAAGCAAAGCGTTCATTGATGCTGCATGCAGAGATAACACGCGAAATGACTCCGAGTTTGACGCGGTGATCATAGACGAAGCTTGCGTGGCTTCAGAATCCGAGACTTTGATACCGTTCAAATTCAATCCAACTACAGTGCGTATATTGAAGGTTTGATCCTTTTTCTCTGTTGCATTGCGTACCTTCCTAATCTTCTCACTCCGCTTCTTTTTTCCCTTTCTTGAAGATTACGCTAGTTGGTGACCCTCGTCAGCTCCCTGTCCTCTCGCTTGCGACGAATCAATCAAACAAAAGCTTGTACGAACGTTCACTGTTTGAAAGAATGCAAAATCTACAATGGCCGACCATTCTCCTACGCCAACAATATCGGATGCATCAAGAAATCGCCACGTTCCCATCCAATCAGTTTTACGATGGGAAACTCATCACATCGGAGAGTGTGAAAAATCGCTTGCTTCCACCGTGGGCAAATGATCCTTACTTCCCAACTATTTGCTTTTGGGATACGAAACGAGCTGGACACAATGGAGCACATGACTTTACGAATGCAGACGAGTCGGTTTTCATACTACGAAGGATCATGACAGCTTTTGTCTGTAAATACTCTGGGGCAACATTTGCAGATGATTCCAACAATCCAGTATCAGTCGGTATTATTTCATTCTACAAGGATCAAGTGAAGTCATTGCAAGAGCAATGGAAGAAAATTCCTTCATTAAAGACTTCTGAAATGAATGTCAAGATTTCAACTGTTGATGGTACGTAACTCTACCTCTTCTGTGTTTCAAGGTATCTTCTAAATCCCACCCCGAGCTTGAGTTCCTCACCAATACTATTCTGTCTTCTAACTTCACAGGCTTTCAGGGCTCTGAGTGTGACGTTGTCATCCTATCTTGTGTCCGCTCGCGCAACATGAAGGGGACGAATACGAATAGTATTGGCTTTCTCTCTGACGAACGACGCATGAACGTTGCTCTTACGCGAGCCAAACGATCCCTTTGGGTTGTTGGCGATTCAGATGTTTTGAAAGCCAATCATATTTGGAAGAGATTGATTGATCATTTTGAAAGGGAAGGTATGCTTCGCGATGGAAGCAAGCAAGACGAGTTTCAGTGGGAAACTCGTGCTAAATAATGTCCCGTGGTACGAGACAAACATAAGACAGAACAAAAATAGAAAATAAAGAAGAAAACTCTCTAGACTTATATATGTAGAGAAATCATAGAGATGTAATGTTCCTGCAAGTATGAGATGCATGTCGGAGTAGTTAGGCAGGCCTAACCCTGCTTCATCTTTTGCGCAATTTCTATTCTGTATCGGCAACTTTGTACACTGCTTCTACTGCAGTCATGATTTGATTTTGATACGTTGCGTGCTGTTGCGTTTGGGTAGGTGGGTCAGGAGGAAAAATAGAAGCCAGCTGCTGCGGCGATGCGTTGAAGGTGACGAAAGGGGGGAAATTCGCTCACCTCATACCTCATACTTTAAGTGCTCTTAGTTCAAGCGTTAACATAAACCCACGAAACCCCAGCATCTAATCTGCAATCTGCACTCCTTTTATCGTATCTCGGTCTCAACAACTCAAATGTACTACGGAAACAGAAGGTAAATAATAACATCATCTCTATCAACATGAGCGGGCAGGGAAATGATAGTAGGCAGCAGTCTGCCGAGGCACTCTGGAGAGAATTATCGGAGTTTTGTAGATCGCCCTCGCTTTCAGAGGAGGGTTTACGCGGATTGATTGAGCGACACCGGTGGGAACCCAAAAATCCACTCAGCAATTATGATTTCTTCCTTGAGGCATGTCAAAATGAAGAAGTCAACGAGGGAATAATTCGTTGTCTTCTGGAATATTTCCCTGCCGCTATCGGTACTACTGATGATGAAGGGCATTCTCCCCTCCACCTTGCATGCCGGAGCATGGATCGGAAGTTCGCCATCATTATCCGCACGTCGCACTGATTCAGGGCACTTCTCGAGCAGCAATTTCAAAATTTCCATTGCTGTTATTTCATCCTCATCATTGTTGTTGCAGAAATAATGGAGAGGCATCCAGCCATTGTTGTCTTCCGTGCGAACGGAGTTGGGGGCTGCATCGATGAGGAGTTGAACGATATTGAGTGT
>JALLBJ010000707.1:0-13930 GCA_036940105.1 Skeletonema potamos | reverse complement strand
AAGATTAGTCTCGCAACACGCGAGAAAGCGGCGTTCGCCAACATACTGACTTACACACGGCACTTCGACAAAGCAACGCATAATAGCCACTTTCATTCAGCCTTCGCGACCAAACATGCACGATCACAAGAGCTCCACCTGCAAAGTGTGTGGATCTGCAATACAAAATGCAAATAGCATTCTCTCAGGCAATATGCACGACGTTGATGACCAATGCAACGCAGTACGATGTTCGGAAACTTACTCACCAACAACTCTAACAAGAATTCATGACATTGATGACAATGGCGAACAGGCGGCTCACATAGCAGCCCGATTGAACCACATCGACTGCTTCAAGATCCTTATACAACATGATGCTCGGATGGGGAAGAAAAACTTTAGAGGACTAACTCCTCTCGGTGAAGCACAAATGAATGGGAATACGGACATCGTAAACCTTATCAAGGACAACTATACCTCAACCGCTTCTTCTTCAGACCGTGTTTGGGACGAAGAACTCAATCCTAATGGTTGGGTCGAAATTTGGTGTAACGAGCGTCAAAAGCCGCAGTGGGAAAGAAGATTGCCCAATGGAGTAGTTGAATCCTCATTCACTCCACCACCAGCTGATTTTCAGCTTTTGAAGGCTACGCATCGCTATGAGAGGCAGGTGGTAAGAAGCATCCATTCAAATTCATCTGTGCTAAGTTTTGAGAGGCTAAGACGAATTCAACAAGAGAGGATCGAGCTTGTGTTGAAGGAAAGGCAACAGATTGTACAAGAACGATGTGTCACGAAACTCCAAGCCCTCTTCCGTCAGAGAAAAGCCCAACGTGCCACATCGCATTTACGGGCACAAACCATCGCTGCCAACCGCATCAAGAGAAGGTTACGCTACATTCGGCGAAACAGAAGACACCTTGCTTGTATCAAATTACAATCATTCTTCAGGATGACGGCAGCTCGTGTATACTACAGGGAATTTCTTCGCGAGAGACTCTCTTTCTACAGATCTTCGCGAACATTAGCTTGCCTCGTACAGAGGCTATGGTTAGGCTTCAAGGGTAGACGATTGTTTCGTCGACATCTCGAAATTGCAACCCTTCCAAATCCAGACGATGTACGTAATCATGACTATTGGGTTCAACTGCAGATTGAGGCTGGACCTGCAAAGAGGGAACTGGGAGTCTTTGCAGAATACATTCTTAGCGGCAACCCAAGGTCGTGGAGGGAGAGGAATCTTGTCAAACGACACGGCCAGTTCTTTCGAGATGTGTCATTCTATGCCAATACAGTCTCTCTTCGAGCTTCGTGGACAAAGCCCAAAGCTTGGACATTCAATGACGACACAAAAGAATACTTTGTGGTGCGTTTTCAGAAATTTTGGAGAGCGCGTGTAGCTAAGAGAAAGATTAAGCTCTTGGCGAAAGCTAACAAAGTACTGACGAACACATTTGACTCGGAAAATACAAGCGAAATTGTCTCCTTGTGTAACTACACGTTTTATGTCCATGTGCACCTTCACGACTATGAAAGGGCTCGACCCTTATATGCAAAACTGATGCGTTTTATGGAAATGAGAGTTGACAATGCATTCGTGCTTTACAGCTACGCCATCTTTGTTGCTGTTTCTGGCGAACAGGACTGGGAGGAAATCAAAGACTACGTGAGGCGGGCCAAGCTCCAAGAGAAACGTAGCAACAGAGCTAGTGTATACGACATCTCATCGAGTGCTTTTTATCTCCAAGCAGTCTCAAATGAAGACTCGCCTGGTGCAAGTGAGAACTGGCATAATTACGCCATGTTGCAAATGCTTGTTCACCAAGACTTGGAAGGCGCAAGACGGGCCTTCATGCATGCAATGAAGCTATCACCAAATAACAAGACGCTCAGTTCCAATTTCAACGTGCTCTTACAAGATAAAGATTACCTTGGCCTGCCAACAACAGTTTTTGAAGAGTATCGACGAGCTTTAATAGGTATGAGGTAATGATAATAATTTACTCGCTACTACAAGAACTCTTCCTCGACACTTATTCGTCTTTGCCGGAATCATCAACTTTCCTGTTGCCGTTGCCGTCGTCTTCTGCTTCAGGCACGCCAATTGATGGAATCCTAGTGAGTCTTACGATTGGCCTGCCTACATGCAGAGATGTGTGAGGAGCTTCGCTGTTGCCTTCTCCGTCCGATGCTGTAGCATATAACGTTAGTTCTTCCCCATTTCTAGAGACACTGTATGCAGTGTACTCCTGTCTCAATGCTCCCAAGAATGTGTCTTCTTGTTGCATGATATCCTGACCACAAAATACTCTATTACTTTGCAACAACCCTGCACTAAACATTGCAGGGGATGAGTCGGGTGCTTTCTCCCATGGTCCACTAAACCCGTTGCATCCAGTGAATCCTGATACACCTTCCGAATCGAAAAATAAGGTAATGTCTCCTCGGTTGGTTGGTAGCGGAGGTGCTCCTTCAATCTCTTTGGCTTGCCATTCTGTTCCGATTAGAGAGAAGGCGCTGGCCGCTTCTGCTTGGGTAGGGGCCGTCTTATGATGAGCATGGAGATTACCATTGCGTAAAAGTGTGTGACCCGATGCTGGAGTTACAATAGTGACTGTGAGGAAGGTCGCCATTAGCACCTTGGATATATGTTGATTCATGTGAGTCGTCGTAGTGTAACTTTTGATAGACATGATATGATTTTTCTTGTGTGTAGATTGGTTTATTGCTTCGTTTCTAAATGTATTGTTGTTTGATGCAAGTTTTGTTTTATGAGGTCATTTTATCACTTTCACTGCTACATACTTTTATCAACTGTGTTCAAAAACAGAAGTGGGAACAAGAATACAAGGAGAAAAGTGGGAACGACACAAGGAATCTTGGTATCATACCGGTTGGTGTCACTACGACTGGTGTGGCGCACTCAAGGGTCGACACAAATATGTAGTACTTACGTATGTAGAGCTCATGAAGCCTCTTGTCGATGGTCTTTATTATGAAACTTCCTACTTGGTAATAAAGCTAGTCGATACTCTTTGGGGCAAACCCACGTAAAAGTCGTTCAGATAAAAATAGTAATCTCAGCACTATAGTAGTAGTATTTATACAAATCGAATAGACATGAAGAAAACAAATAAATGAAGGCCCCTTTGACCTTTCTGCCGAGGAAATATTACCAAAACTTCTTCCATTTACTGTCACCATAGATCTTGTCCAACTTCTTAATATCTATCCAAGGTGTCAACTTCTTTTTAATGGGATTCCATTGTCCCGTTTGTTTCGCAAGTAGCCCCTTAATGGTACGTGAGAATTCTTTCCAATCGGCGGAAGGATCAGGCAGCTGATCATACGGTTGACGATCAATTAGTAACAAGCTGCAGAAATCTTTTACTTCTTGATGAGTGAGAGGTCGCTCGTCTACCATATCGAACACTCTGTTGTGGTATCCCATCTCCCGTAATCGATGCAATGGGAGAGCATAATTCAGCCAGGGATTGTGTTCGTATACCTCCTCGGCCTCTTCTAGAAAGTCATCAAGGACCTCAAGAGACAATTCCAATTGATCATCAAGACTGTTGTAAAAGTCACAGACGGACTGTTCATCCGTGCACAATCGAATTACTACCCACACTGGAAGACTTTCTAATCCACGCAATGCTTGTACAAATTCTTGTTGTACTGCAGAATTATTATATCCGTGCTCATCGGTTGGCAGTCCATCGGTAGCTAAGATGATGGCCACACGTGTTCCATTGGCGTTGAGCTCTGGTGACATCCCCTCCACAGCCTGTTTAATTTCACGAAGATGTTTGATTAATGGAGTCACACCTCCAGGTTGGCTTTGATTCATAATTGCAACTGCCCTACTAACCTCTTCTTGGATGACATTGGGATCTAGAGAAGTTTCCGCTATGCCAAATTGTTGTGAGTTGGGTCCAACATGTGGGTCATTCAACATGCGAAATGTGGTGGGAGCCTCGAGAGCAGCAGCAATTTGTGCATGGTACTCAACGCATCCTTTGATTTCGTCCCATCGAGAGCAGCTCACGACTTTGACATCTTGCTGTTTCCTCGTCTCTACGAATCGATGGCCGTCGGTGTGCTGCATGGAGCCACTATTATCCACCACCCAGATCCTCAGAGGGAAGTTTTTGATTGTTTGAGCAAGAGACGTTGCGAGCCCTCTCGTGTACCCCTGTTTGACGAGGTTTTGAATCTGTTCTTCAGGTACAGGTGCAAACGCTCCATTAATTCGACTGCTTGGTAATTTGTAACTGCTCTTTCCATTTTGACCAAGGCCGCCGAAACGTGTCGGGGGGGCCGACGCCGATGCGCCGCCGAAGTTGCCATCGTCGTTTGGTAAGGGCACGGCAACGGGAACTGCGTAAGTTGATGTCATAAATGATGATGCTGTTGTTGTTGTTTGGTTGTAATTTGGGTTGTGCGGGGGGTCAAACGACGCCATTGTGCTACATAGTAGAGTACCAATTGATCCAAGAACGAGTCCAAGACCACAGTGCTCCACGACCAATCCGACCCGTCCACGACAAACACAGAAGTAGACTGCAAAACAACGTTAGAAACACGCAGAGAAGTCACTTTTGTTCGGAGGAAATGTGACATCATAAATAAATACCACACCTCCTTCTTTCATGCTGTCACTTTCTATATCACTCATCACCTTCTTCAAAAAAGTCGCGGTCGAAACCGCAACGTCCAAAAGGGATGCTGCGTGACACAACAAATGGGTACGGTTGATGACGGTCAACTAACTACTCTAATACTGTGTTGAAAAACATCGCTACCATAATATTGTCTACCCAGTTCCCCTGCATCCGAATACAAAATATAATGACCGACATAAATCCGACGTCACAACAGGAAGTCGCAGCATGTGACCCCATTAACGTCACCTTCACCACACCCGATCTAGTTCTCAACATCATTCGCCCTCTAATCGATGCTCGATTTCTACCTGCTCTCATATCCCTCTCGACAGTATCTACTAACTTCCTTCAAATAATGCGAACATCGGAGACTTTCTGGCAAGAATTGTGTCGTCAACGATGGAAAGATAAATGGGGCTTTCATCGACGATGGGAAGAAGCTGTAAAACATCACGATATGTTTTATGAGTGTAAAGAAAGGATAGGCTCAGGAGTAACATTCTGGAGAGAGCGTTATTTTGAAGAAGAGCAAGATGCTACTCGACGTTCTATTGGACTGAGAGAGTTGAATTCGTTAACTTTTGATTTTAGGTTTTGGATTGGGCAACCTACCGTTGTCGACGAACGAATTGTTGTCAAGTCTGGTTTGCTCCAATCTGCCAGTAGAGATGTCAGATTTCATTGGAAGGAGGAGGAGGATAGACAAGTTGAGGAGGGAATTGAAGAAGAATGGTTTTCTTACCGAGGTGAAGTGACTGGCCATCCCTGTCGAGAAGAAACTGGCATTGTATGGTTCATGAATCAATCATCAGTTATTCAATGGGGATTTCTGCCTAATCTTTGGCCTAAGGGAGAGATTAGACGGACTGAAAACTGGGGATGGGAGATCAGAAATGTAAGTTATTCATTATATGCAATTCTCGTCGTGTTGCCGCTTCGTCAAAAAATATACTCAAAATATTCTTCTCTTTAGCCTAACGTTGTTATGAGAGCCATTGACCCGTTGCCATCGGCAGATTATGACCACGCAACAGAGGATGGAAACGACTTGAATAATGTTGATTACGGTTTATGGAAAGATCTGATAGATAGTTTGGAAAATGTTCCAATGAGGAATGCACCTGAAGTTAACGGATATCCTGTTACCGCTGAGCTACCACGGTCCTTTTTGGATCATCCATTTGTCGAGTAATACATGTTTGCATGCATTATTTTGTACAAAGTAATACGAGTGGAATAACTTAAATTCTTTTCAATCAATCAATTTCTTTTCCTTCAAGTCTTCTAAAATCATGATTCCAGTCACTGTCAGCTTTTCTCTATCAAATGTCGAGTCAGCCCATGTGAGTTCTTCCACTTCGTTACTTGGCTTTACTAAAGTTTCCAGCTCAATCTCTGCTTCTCTAGGGAATAATCGGAAGCATGTCATTCGAACCATCGTCCCATCAGGTTTTCCGTATGCCTGTGCTTGGAACGTCCCATATGGCTCAATAGTAGCAGGTGTTTTGGTGGCTGATAGGAGGTGGACATCCAGCTCCTCTTCGCATTCTCTAACGAGTGCCTCTACGTCTGATTCTCCTGTTTCTCTCTTTCCACCTGGCGTGTAGTAGACTGTCTTTCCAAATGAACGAGCAACTAGCTGCTTATTGTAAGAGTTGACTAGGATAAGTGCGAGTTTATCTATGTAGTTGTTGCCATCATTGGCGGCAGACATTTTTTGTGATGATAAATGGCGTAGGTGGTAAAGTGCTCCGTGGCTTGAGCGTACTCGTGGAAATAATGAAAGCGGTGGTAACGCAACAGTAGTGGATAGTATTAATGAGGCACAGGGGATGACAGTGGCAAGGATTACTCTTCGATAACAACTCATAATAACATTATGATATTAAGAAGAGGAATATAGAGAAGCGACTCCATCCAGATTTGGCGCCACCACGCATACACCGATCAAGAAAAATCTTTCTTGACATAAAACGCATCCTATTGAAACAACAACAGCTGCATCAGCCAGCTGCAGCTAATGTTATATGTAGCGGCGGGTAGTAAAACGAAATATCAACAATTAACACTGCTCGAACATCGACAGAAATAATAAAAAGTTTAACATTACTAGCCATGAAGTTTGAAGCACTCTTCTCAGTATCTTTCCTTTCCACTGTCGCTCAAGGATTTGTGGCTACTAATCCTTCGTCTGCAAACAGAGCCTTCATCCCACTTCAAGCCACAATTATCGACTGCCCAGCTGTAGCCGAAGGTGAACGCGAGATTATCGATGGGCCTAGTGGTCCGGTCCTTGTTGCGAAAGTGGCAGGTACCTACTACGCAGTAGATGCGACGTGTCCTCATCTTAACTTGCCAATGAAGAAAGGCAAGATTGAAGTCAATGGTGGGAAAGCGACCATTACCTGCAACTTTCACAACTCTTGCTTCGATATGAAGACGGGCAAGTGTAATCAATGGGTAACTGGGGCGTTGGGTGTTGAGAACGGGTTCATCTCGGGCTTGATGAACAAGGTCGGAAGTGGCAAGAAGGATATCGTGGCGTATTACGTCACAGAGAAGGATGATGGATCTTTGACGGTGTCATCTGAAGCCCCCAGTGCCGAGTAACCTGGAGAATAGGTATGGAGTTAGCGCTCTCACAACAACTATTCTACATCATAGCAAACTGCGTAGAACTTTTAATCCCCCATAATCAGATTGGCATATTGATGGATGTTCTCGTCTACTTCAATCTATAGCCCCCAAGTACATGATGAAGAGAGCGAATTTCAAGAGCAATTTTAGTCATTGCAGCTATCTCTGGCATTTACTCAATATTAACTCTGTGTAAAGTAACGCAGAAACCCATCACACGACAATATGATCACTTCGTCTGTTACCTATCAATCAACTTTTTATTTCACACCCTTCCCCCCAGCTATATACCTATTGAATGGTATTCAAAGAATTTCCATGCCAAGTTCCTTCTCACCCCTCTAGATATCGTTCAGTTCCGAACCCTCGCCCCAAAAATAAACTACGCCCGTGCAAATTGGTCGTCAATAGATGCGTTTGGCCCCAACTTCTTCCTATCCGCCCCCGTCGTCTTGTGCTTGAATCCCTCAAAAATTCGTAGCAAGTGTGGTCGTTGCTTGTGATGCAAAAGCGTCTCCTCCAATTCCATGTATCCCTTCTCTACCAACATATCCAACACACGAGTGTCTCTCACTTGAGCATTCTCTTGGAAGAGGGAGCGGATTCCGGCGCGGGCTTCATGGACGGGAAGGTCGATGTCATAAATTGTTAGGACACGGGGGAGCTCTTTGGCGATGGCCCGGTAAAGGGTGGGAACGGGGTTGATGTATGCTGCGTGTCGCGCTTTGGCGGCTAGTTGGAGACTTGCCATCTTAGTATTTTATATTATTATTTGATGTGTATTATGTTCTGCTGAGCTCGCTTCTGTGAGTGCGTGGATGCCGCCGACGTCACTTCAAAAATCTTTGCACGACAATCAACTTTTATTATTTACTACAGTGAATTATTCAAGTTGTTCGTCAACCTCCGTTGATGTTATGGTAGAGTATGGTAGGCAGTGTTGTTATTGATGCTACAGGCATATAGACGTAGTCATCACTGACGAAGAGAGAAAGTGAATAACGGATAATTCGGGCGGGGCGCCGGCTGATAAAATGGAGAATGGAAGAGAGGACCGGGTAAAGCGGGGAGGAGATTTATCTTAGTGATGATGATATTATATAGTTCTGCTTATTCTTTGCCTCTCTACAATAGAGAGATATTGGTCTCCATGATCCTTGTTTCAGTTATAATTTTTTGTAGAGTTGAAGATCAAAATAGCTTGATCTTACCTAAACTGAGAAAATGCGTTTTAGGAAACCTCTTCCGGAAAGGTCGCATTATGATAGACGTTCGTCACATCCAAATCCTCGTCCAAACTATCTAGAAACTTTTCAAACTTTTCCAATCCTTCTTCGCTCAATAGCACTTTGTTGTCGTCACTTCGCACCAACCACTGGTAGTCAAATTGAGTTGTTAAGTAACCGTCTGCTTGAAGTGATAGAACCAACTTGAGCATATCACTCGTTCCACACTTGATCACAATTGGATTGTCTATACCTTCAACTTCATTTTTATTAGAAGCACCTATATCCTCATCATATCCAAAATCAACATCATTCGCGCCACCTTCTAATGCACATTCAATCAACTCATCCTCTTGTACTGGTTCGCCTCTTGCATTTGCACTTTCATCTTCGTCACGAGGACGCTTATTTCGTGATACACATACCACGCCTACATGCTCAAACAGCCAATCGTTTGCACCCGTATTCAACAACTCCCCACCAATCTTTGTAACAAGATGTCGAACATTTGCAGCTGTTCTATTTTTATTCTCAGTCAGTGTTTCTATTATTACAGCCACCTTGCCACTACCTCCGGGTACCATTCCGTCATACCTGCGTATTACCGAGAGTTCATCTTTGGTATTTGGGTTGGCCCCTCGCTCAATCGCCTTCTCTATCCTTTCTTTTGGTAATTGCACAGATCTGGCCGCAGCAACTGCAGATTGTAAGCTAATGTCAGCCATGTCACCCTGGCAGGAGCGAGACGCAGATTCAATAGCTCGTGTCGCCTTTGTATGATCTCGCGCTCGTGCTACATCGTTGGCAGCTTTTTTACGTTTGATTTTGGACCATTTATTGTGACCTGCCATGTACCGTGTTATTTGCAGGCTGTGGTGATTGTTTTGCATCAAAATACCATTCTTATGTAGCACGACAGCTGACATGAGACGTGAATGGTGAAGACGCCTGGTGGCTAACGCCAATGGCCCCCCTGATGTCAGCACTGCATTCATCATCATGACGCCTGCCGCCCGGTTTTTGAAGTGGCCATCCAGAGCCTCTCGCCTCTATTGACGCTATCTGACGCTAGGTCCTGACTCTTCCTGCCTGCTGATAAGTATTGGGTTATTTAAAACCATACGCCGAGCGCTGAGCCGTCCACGTATGGATAGCGAGCGAGATGTGTGAATAGTGAATTCCTACGACAAACGACAACCTCTAAGTATTATCTATACCCAAAAAATACCGGACTATCTTGAAAAACGTTCTGCCATCACGGCTGCCATCATCGACTTCCTCTCATGCTGGGAGTCTGTTGTGGAAT
Source organism: Skeletonema potamos (assembly GCA_036940105.1). Lineage (NCBI taxonomy): Eukaryota > Bacillariophyta > Thalassiosirophyceae > Thalassiosirales > Thalassiosiraceae > Skeletonema > Skeletonema potamos. The sequence continues at coordinate 4,112 of JALLBJ010000707.1, read as the reverse complement.
TGGGTGACTTTAGTGTGTGCATTACTCTTTGTTCGTTATTTTATTCAACACCCGAATCTCCAGTCATTACGTTTTAGATGATATTGAACACCTTTTTGAGCTTGACTACGAGACGCCAATCTTCGTTTTCTAGTTTGTCCTTAAAATGCAGCTTGAGAGCATCGATGGAGGCCCTGGAAAGTTGAGAGTACAGACTATGACTGGCATCGAACTGCCTTCCATAAGTAATGGTTGGGTTCGTCTCATTCACAATCTTTATAGCAACAGAAGTTCCCTTCTTCGCGGTCTCTTGCTCTCGTCCATTGCATTCAATTGAAGTCACGACACCTACAGTCAGGCCACCAAGCGCAGGCACACAGAGTGGAGTACCAACCTTGAGAATACCCTCGACGACCTCGACACCGACAATGATAGGATCTTTTTGGTTGAACACGTGTTGAGGCAAGATTTTTACAATACTAGGGAATACGGCGATTCCAGCTGCTTCTTCCCTTCGTTTCTCAGTAAGCTGTTCCATAAACCTCGTGAATTGATCGAAGAGATGGTAAATGATATCTGCGGTAAATATCCTGACATTGACATCATTGGCATGATCACGGGCGTCACGTTCAACGGGAACGTCGAATGCAAGAATCGTGGCATATTCAGGGGAGCCCTTCTCATTCATGATGGAAATCTTGGTCACATCACGTTTGTGGATGGTTCCAATACCAATTGCGCTAACTGGGATTGGAGGCTTTGTTTCCTCACGGAGAAATTGTAGCAACGCTTCAAGTGCTCCAAGTGTCGAGGCTTGAACCATCACACCCTTTTTGTCTGTGCTTAACTTGTCTTGTAAACGAGACAAGTCAGACATGACCTCCTGTTTGATGTCTTCCTCTTCGTCGTACTCTCCGACAACCATCACCGGGGTACCAGCCATGACCTTTTCTAATCCGTTTCCGATCAACTTGACACCAAGCGCACCTTTGATCTCTTTGTGATGGATGTACTCTGACTTAATACGCATCTCACGACTTGGAGGTGGAGTGAGCAAGCCACGAATTTCCGTAACGACGGGACCATCAAGCGTACAGAATACAGCTTTATCGCCTTCTCGCAAGTAGCCATTCACCACAAGGACATCCACTGTCATACCTAATCCATCAATTGCTTTCACCTCCAATACTGTAGCTTGTAAATTAGCGCACCACATCAATTGCCTCCATAGCTTCCTCTGGGCAATTTGACAAAGAAGAAGAAGAATATCTTGCACACCTTCTCCTGTGATAGCACTAGTAGGCACCAAAGGAACAAAGTCAGAGTTCGTCCAATCCTCGTCACCCATCTCCCAGTAAATATTCGAGTTGACTCCCTGTTCCTGCAATTGAAGCTTCGCGCTGTCAGCACGAGATCGGAATTCTTGGACAGTACCTTCTGCCTGCACCTTGAGTGCATCTCGAATGGGCGTGTCTTTGCACGTTTTCCAATCATAGCATCGATCTATCTTGTTCAATGCCACCACAAAAGGAGTGCCACGTTTACGAAGCATGGTCAAACTTTCAATGGTTTGTTGTTCTAGTCCGTGCATTAGATCGACGACCAAAATAGCCACATCGCAGAGGGAAGATCCGCGAGATCGCAAGTTCGTAAAGGACTCGTGGCCAGGTGTATCAATTACCAACATACCGGGCAGCGTCAGGTTAAACTTCTCAGTTTTATTCAATTTCTCAGTTTGTGTCAATAATGTTTTCTTCTCGAAATAAGTCGCACCAATTTGTTGTGTAATACCACCAGCTTCTCCTTCTTGGACATTTGTCTTACGAATCTTGTCTAACAATTTCGTCTTACCGGTATCGACGTGACCCATGATGACAACAATAGGGCAACGCAAATCGTCTCTGGTACGTGCCTTAAGATTCGCCTTCTCTTGTTCCAAGCGACGCTTCTTCCCCTCTTCACGCTTTTGAGTCAATAGCAGTTGCTGTCTATTTTCTTCTTCCTCCCTCGCCCTAAGTTCGGCCATCTTCTCAGCTTCGATGCGTTCACGCTCAGCACGCTCCTTACCAAGTTTTGCAAGTCGTTCTCGCTCCAGGCGCTTTTCTTTTTCAATCAAGTCTTCATCATCATCATCATCATCATCATCATTAGAGTCATCGATGCTCGATTCTTTCAAACGTTTCTCAAGAGCATCCAACTTGGCCCCTGATGCATCGGAGTCAGCATCCCATTCATCACCTGAATCAGAGTCTTCCCAATCATCTTTGTCGTCGTCTTGTTCCTCCTCCTTTTTACGGGCCTCTTCAGCAAGGCGTTCTTCCTCCATACGTTTTTCCTCTGCACGCTTCTTGGCCTCCTCCTCTTCAGCTCGCTTCTTAGCTTCTGCCTCTTTACGTGCCTCATCTGCCTCTCCCTTATCTTCGTCAGACGCTCCCTTCTTTTTTCCATAAACAGGCTTCTTCAGCCCACCAGATGGAACATCCATTCCCGCTGCTTTCATTGCTTCCAACCTCTGCTGAGCCAAGGCTGCTTGCTGTTTCTGCTTCTTCGTCATGTACGTCCCCTCCTTCTTTTGTCGCTCTATCTTTTCCTTCTGCTTTTGCTTCTTCCGGTCTTTCTCAGCCTGGATACGATCTGCCTCCTCCTGTTCCTTGCGTTCAATTTCTTCAATTCTTTTACGCTCCGCTTCCTCCTCCGCTAGCCGTTTCTCTTCAGCCTCGCGTTGGAGACGCATACGTTCTGCGATGAGCTTTCCTTTTGCACTAATCTTCTCATCGGCGGGTTTATCTGCTTTGTCGCCTGCCTTCTTTTTCTTCTTCTTCTTTTTGTTCTCTTTCTTTTCCCCCCCACCATCAGATGCGATACCCTGCGCTGCCAGGAACGCGGCGGCGGCATCAATACCTCCTCCAGCTGCAGCTGCATTATTCTCAGCAGCTACGGCGGCTGGTGCAACAACTTCCTCTTCATTTTCGTGTGCATCGTCTACGGCAACGTCGGCATTGGAAGCCGCGGCTTCGTTCAAAATGTCCCAGTCATCCTCTTCGGCAGCGGCCTGCTTCTTGCTACCTTTTTTCTTTCCCATTGGCTCGGTTACTGCCTGGTTAGAGTGCGATGTACTATTAAACAGCTACTCTTTTATGCAGTAGTACAAAAACAATGGTTATCATCTCGAGATCTGATTTTTGAGAGGGCGGGAAAAAACGCGTGGAAGGTAGCGTAGGCGGAAGTGAAATTCTGCGAAGGACAGACGAGCAGAGCGAATAAGAAGCACCACATCAAGACAAAATAACATATGTAGCACTGTCCACATGGGCCTGAGCCAGTGCTACAGACCAATTAATGTTTGGTTGGGATAGTAGCAAAAGCAAATGAGCCGTCTCAAGCCGACATCACATGGAGTTGCGACGCTACTGTCTCGGGTGGGTCCAGAGGAGGACCAAGTTGGGCTGCTCCTCCCTGGCCAGCAGCACCACATTGGGACATCAAATCTTTTCTACCGTTGTCCACATGGGCCTGAGCAGGTGCTACTGACCAAATATTCGTTGTTTAGGTTACCAACAAAAATAAACAAACCGTCTCAAGCCGTCATCATTCGTAGCTGCGACGTTACCATACAACCTCGTATGTTTCAAGATTTGGTCCCATCTGCAATTTGGGCTAGCCAGCAGCACCACATCGGGACATCAAATCTTTTCTAGTGTTGTTCACATGGGCCTGAGCCGGTACCACTGACCAAATAATGTTTGGTTGGGTTAATGTCAAGAGCAAATTAGCCATCTCATGCTGTCATTCCAAGTAGATACGTCGCTACTAGCTCATATGGGTATGGGTCTAGATGAGGTCCAAGAATTTGCATCTTGTGCTGGCATGAAGCTCCACATCGGCACACCAAATCGTATCTAGAGCTGCCCACATGAGCCTGAGACGGTGCTACTCACCAACTAATGTTTTGTTGTTTGGGATAGTATCAACAGTCAGGTATTTAATGATCTTATTTCAATTTGCACCAACACCACAACGTCTACTTACATACTTAAACTTATTTTTTTGTCATCTTTGTCAAGTTACAAAACTGTATGTACAGTCTGTTCACGCATATTACCCGGAGGTGTGTCAGCTCGCCGGCTCGGGTA